>JADRCD010205372.1:0-33365 GCA_019843815.1 Montemys delectorum | reverse complement strand
GTGTGTGTGTGTGTGTGTGTGTGTGTGTGTGTGTGTGTGTGTGTGTGTCTTGGACTGTTGTCTCTGACTGTTGCCTGCCTCTGAATTCCTGTCCTCTAGCTGGACTGCCTGGTCACACCTCAGTAGGAGAAGATGAGTTTAGTCCTCAATAGTATTCAGGCAGGGTGTCCCCTTCTTTGAGAAGGAAAGAGGATAATAGGGGGACTGGGAAGAGAGCAAAGAGGTGGTCCTGTGATCAGGATGTAAAGTGAATGAATAAATTAATTATAAAAGCATCTCCAGAGGCTATCAAAAAGATTATTACGAACAAACACTAAAGTAAAAGACACTCCCATCCGGTCATGGTTTTCTATAGTTTTACAAAAAATAAACAAAAATAGCAAACAACCTTCCCCCTACTTTTTAATGTAGTTTAAATTTTTTATACAAAAAAGTATACAAAAATGACAATACAAAAATAAAATACTAGGTTGATCTTTTCTTATATTAGGTTTAAGTATATTTAATTTTCCTTTTATTCCCTTTTCTTCATGTTGAAACTTTCAGAATGAATGTTTTATTATTCATAACATATGCACTACAGTAAGCTAGGTGAGTCCTCTACCACTGAACAACACTTCTAACCCTTTATTTTTATTTTGGAACAAAGTGCTTTAAATTGCTCAGGCTGGCCTCTAACTTTTGATCCTCTTTCTTTCAACCAGATTACAGCTGTGTGACACCAAGCAATCCATTTTCCAAAACTTCTCATATCTTTTAAACCAAATTATGATCATGTTGGTACTGTTTTCATGGAGATGAAGGAAACTGGTAGAAGTAAGTATTAGAAACAACAGTACAGCCAGAAAGCTGGTATTATTGGGAGGAGAGAATGTCCAACTGATAGGATTGGGAAAATATTAGGGCACCTGTCCCCTCAAGTTACAAGAAAGAAGATCCAGCATGCATGGGACCCCTAGAAATCAGTCAAGGACTGTGACAAAGTATAACAATGAGGATGACAGCACAGCGAGCGGGAAGGTTGGACAGAGAAGCGAACGTTGGTTTTTATGTGCACTCAAGCTAACCACTTTTACTCTGCACACTTCGTTAAGTCGAATCTGCCTGCAGCTTTAATTTTCATGACCTGGATTCTATTTTAAGAGTTCCAGAGCTTCTTCCCTGAGCTTTTGCCTGAGCTTCTCTCCATAGCTTTTTCCAGGAGGAGTCTTTCTAAAGTTCTCTTCCCTCTGACTCAACTTCAAACACTCTGCATACAAGTTGAAATCTTTAACTCCCATCCCTTTTTATGAGCAGACGTTCTTTCTTCCTGGAAACCACTTTCCCTTATTCTGGGTAGTGGCTCCTGTTGTTCTTGGCTGCTAGGCTCAGCATCTTGGGCAGTGCCCTGGGCAGGCATGCCTCATGAACCATAGGCGTGTCTGCAGGTCTGTGTAAAACCCTAACCACTCAAGCTATACTTCCTATTTATTTTTAATTAAATTTCTTTTAGGTTAGCTACAAAGTACTGGGTTTCATTATGAGATTTTCATACTTACCCTTTGATCCCATTCATTCCCTCCTCAACTGACCTCCCATTTCTTTCTAGAACTTAAACAGAATTTCCATTTTACCCTGCCCCCAGCCACAGGGTACCAGCAACTAGAGAGCTAGTCTCTATTTAGACATTATGGATCTTTGGGGGACGTTCCATTTCAGGCTGGGGCAGGAGAGAGATGGAGGAGAGAGAGGGAGGAAATGAAGGATAGTTTGAGGGAGGGAGGGAGGGAGGGAAGGAAGGAAGGAGAGAGAGGTGTCAGTCTAGTAATGTGTCTGTGAGAACTCTGGGTAATGCTACCATAAATAACTTGAACTCCAACTAGCTGGCTTTTGGTCATAAAGAGCTCATCATTTCAAGTGTGGACCTATATAAAAAACACTGCGGACTTGAGGCCACACAAACTGCGATCTCTGCTTCATAAGGTAAAGGCATGTTTAAACTGATAGTTTGAAAAGGTTCTGAGGGGTTTGAAGGCAATAACCAGGAGCTGCTTTTAAGAAAGATCAAATTCTTTAATAGTAAATACTAACATATGTCAAACTAATGTAAAACTCTAAAAAGATAACAGTAATTGTACTAGATTGATTTTTCAATAATACAAGGTGTCTTTGGAGAAAAATTATTGACATCAATAACAGTGGTGGGAGGGGTCATTTGATTTCTCAAGAACTGCTACCTATTCCTTATCTGAAGCATGTTCTCCCTCCCTTGCATGTGAAATAACAGTGTCTTAGATTATATTTGTGACCTCCCATGGTGACAGAAAGGCACTTTATTAGAGGGTTATTTTGCATCCTTATTCCATATCCTGGAGGTGGTTAATCAGTGTGTCCACTCCATAGCCCTGGAAGTAGTCATATTGAGTGTCCACTCTGTTGCCATGAAGGTGGTAACAGCAGTGGGGGACTGCACGTGTGAGAAGCTTTGCTAGATTATAGCTCTCAGGCCTCCAACTTCATCTGGTGTCACAATTAACTGCATTTTCAAAGCAGATTATGCATAATAGAGCCAAATTCTAACACAGCTTCTCATCATATCAAGGATAGCTTCTGAACCTCACAATAATGTTTGCTACTTTTTAAAGGTAGAAGCATTAACTTCCTGAGGTTACTGAGAAGCTGAAAAATTAAAAGCTAAGATAAGAAAGTGTCTGCAAGGGGAGAGATGCTCCTGTGAGGCACCCAGGTGGGACCCTCTTGAGTAGCTTGGTAAACTGGAGAATTAAGGCAATTACTTGACAGCTTGAGTGCTTGAGCTGATTAAAATGTCATATCACACCCATCCGAGGCAGTCTAGGTTTTTAGACATTCCCTTCACCAGAGAGGCCAGGAACATGCAGCCACGTCATATTCAGCACAATCTCATTTGACATGCACAGGGCCTCCAGGAACACACATCCTCTGTCCATGTGGAGTTACAAATGCTTCATGGCTGGCGTGCCTCTGCATCTACTGCTCATTCTTAGGCCCGAGTGATTGGAAGTAAGCCAGTTCTGGAGTAGTGCTTTTGGCTGGAGTGCCCTCAGTAGTTGAAACAGTAGAATGGGGCAGCTCTTCAGCATAGCAAGAAACTCAATAGTAAATGCAGATGACAAAATCTACAAAACCATGTTAGAGAGAGGTCAATGTACAGTGTGGACTTAATATACACTAAGCACTGGGAGTCATTTAAGGGAACCCCCACCTCCGGGGAAAGTGGGTCACAGCTGTATGTTCGCTTAGACTTCTGGCTCTGTCACTGATCAACTTCATCTCTATCTGGACTTCTCTTCCCTGACCCTCCTCTTAACTGTTGACTGAACATTAGCTTGGTGTAAGCCAAGTGGTCCACAACTCAGCTACCGCTCTGTTTTAATTTTGAGACAGGACGTCTTATATTGCCAGGGCTGCCCTTGAACTTGTGAATCATCTGCCTCAGCCTCCTAGGTAGGTGGAATAGTGATGGGGTTATTGTGATTTTCTTCTTGTATGTGAGTGAGGGGATTAAGGAGACTCCAAGTACTGAAAGTAGGGAGCCAGATCAGTCTCCTAGCTAGCTAGCGCTGTGTTCCAACAGAGTCTCAGAGTCTGATCCAAGATGGGTTTCTTATCCATGGTTCATTAAACCACAATCCACAAGTGTCCCCAGTGGCATCCAATTTTGGACAGGCTTTCTTCACTGCAATTGTCTTCCAAAAGTACTTTGAAATAATTGTGACTCCAGAACTTAATGAGGAGCTACAGTCCTGGACTGTGACAAGGAACAGCAGCATGTGCTCCCAGGTGCACCTGCTCTGGGTTGCATCTCTTCTTGATCATAGGGGCTGCATCCTTCTCTGTAAAACTAGTCTCTTGGACGGCTGCCTTACTCACTCTAAGGAACCAAGCTGATAAGCAGTGATCCTGGGAGCCGTGCACGGCTGAGTCTCAAGTGTCCTTTCCCTCTCAACAGGCTCTGGCTATGGCTCAGCATCTCCACACAGCCCAGCAGCCCCTATGCTCGGGCACGCCACAGGAGGATGGTTTTGCAGGACCCTCAGTAGGTAAGCTCTTACAGCATTTCCCAGCCACCAGAATGTGTTGCTTTTAAACGCTAGGATTTTTTTTAAAACTATAATAAAAAAAGAGCAGAAAACAAAACCAATTACCTTCTAGTTTTCACTGTTATTACTTCCACAATGTTTTATCACGTGTGCAGGTCTAAGAGTGTTATATATTTGAACAACTTTTAAAACCATCAAATGGGGATTTAGATTTGTTCTTTGCTTCTCACTCAGATATATTCCTGGCATCTTTTTCTGACAGTGGTTCCCTGTTAGAGGTATTTCCTCTTAGAGCCATTATGTGAAAATTTAAAATTATATCTAGGCATGGACTCAGAAGTAAATAAATAATAGACCAAGGATGTCCTGAGAACCATTTAAAATAACCATTTACAGTGGTTAAGAACATTTCACCTCTGCTAAAGAGGGTGTTAACCTATTTTTTCCATAGTTTTCATAAAATATAACTCTTTCTAAAATTCTGATCTATTTACTATTAATAAATGAAACTATTTAAAGTATAATACAGATATTTTTCTCTTTATAGACCTTCAGAGGGTCTTACATAAAACTATTTATATGCTTGTGTTTAAAATTTTATTATATTTATGTTTTGTTGTGCATGTCCTGGTATACATGTGGAAGGCAGGAGATGACTTGCCAGAGAGAATTCTCTACTTCTACCACGGGGCTTCAGGGATCAGTATAGGTCCTCAGGCTTGGAAACAAGCACCTTTAACTGCTGAGCTATCTCATGCAACCAATGCCTGTTTTTATTTTTAATACATTTTTAATTATGTGTGTGCAAGTATGTGCATGCTACAGGATGTGTGTAGAGGTCAGAGAAAAGTTTGTAGCAATCATTTTTTAAAGTACTATTGATTGATTGAAGCAAGGGACCATGGTGCACACCAGTATTTCCAGTAGAGGAGAGACTGAGACAGGGGAATCAAGAAATCATAATCCACTTGTTTTATGTATCTCAAAATAGGTAAATAAATAATAATGAATAATATTGATAGGGATAGTGTAACTGCCAAACTTAATACTTGTTTACATACAAAATGAGCCCACCAACTTATCTGTAGCACTGAGAGAGAACTGTTGCCACAATGGTGGTCCTTGGGAGAAAAGGATCGAGGTATACACTGGGTGTGGTAGGATTAGAGGAACCTGATGGGGCTGGCGGGAATCCCTGATGGCCTGGTGTGCTGGAGACAGCCTATTCTGGATGTGAATTTTATGGACTTTGGATCTGGTTGTTACTTGTGGCCAAGAAACATTTGATGTTATGTAACTAACAATTAGACAGATTAAAGACCAAAGTTAACTACAACTATTCAAATCTCAGGCTGGAGGGACCGTCAGTGGTTAAGAGCACTGGCTACCCTTCCAGAGGATCCAGGTTTGATTCCCAGTACCCACAGGTGGCTCATAGCCATCTTAACTCCAGTTCCAGATCTGATATCTTCTTATGGCCTCTGCAGACACTGCACCATACACTGTACCCACATGGCACACAGACATACCTGAATACTTGTAGTCAAAATACCCAGACATGAAAATAAATTTTAAAAACCACTCAATTCTCACCTTTAGTCATCTTACCCATCTCACTGTGACATACACTTTCCATGTTACTTCCATGTTCTCTGTTGCTGGAACACACACCACTCATGGTGGGGTCGTTGTAAATACTTGGGAATCAGTGTCTCTTCTTCCTTGTAGAACCTGGGAGTAAAACATTCTCCATTGTGTTCCTTGGCTTTCTATCTGTCTGAACTAGATTCAGTATCCGCTCACAGCCCCATGGTTCTAGGACCTCATCAGTCATTCATAAAGATGGGGCCTATTTGTCAGGTCACTGTGAAGGCTGGGAGTCTGTGCCCTACAGCTTTATAGTGGAGAGAGTAGCCCAATGACTGCACTGGCTCTTGATGAGCAAGTTCCTACCAGCTTATTGAAGCTTAGCTGTTGGATCACTCCAGACGTTTCTCTCTTTTGAGTGGGTAAATCAGAATTGCCTGATTGTTAACAGCAATGATACCATCAAAGGAACCAAGGCTTCCCCTAGATTAATCTATAAATGATTCAATCACCCTTACTATCAGTAAGAACCTGTTCCTAATATGTCCCACACTGATACCATCTTAAAATGCAACAAACTTCTAGGAAATAAAAATGAAAACATATATAGTCACATAAACTATGAGCCCCAGTTTATTTTTAAAATTCTAGGCAGCAGTCAATGTCACCGGAAGTCACTGTAGGGCCTGCCCTGAAGGAAGCTACAACTATGTGGGGTTCTTTCCAAACTCACCTCCCTCCTTTTCACCTTGAGTAGCTGTTCTGAAAGACATCAAATGCTCATTGATTGCTCTCCCATCTCTTTTCTAGAGGCCAGATTCTACTCCTCTGTCAAAATCTTAGTCATATCCCAGGATACAAAGACAAAGGCCATACACGACCCTTCTGCTCTAAGCCGGAATCTCCATTGTTGGTACCACTTTAGTTCTTAGCCAACAGTAGATCATGTGCTCAGCATCCTCAGCCTCCCTGACATTTCACCTCACTGCTCCTCTTAAACACTGGAAAACCTATGAAGATTTGTGACTGACTGCATACTAGCCGTTAGGTACTTTCTTCCCATTTTATGACATGTGAGAACTGCTATCATGGTTTATGGGGCTCAAGGAGTATTTAAAGCAGTTGTAATTTAATATCTGGAATTTGATTAATAGCCTCCCTGGGCTTGGAAAGCTGGCTTGACTGTGGGTAGCTTAGGCCTTTTGAGGGGTAGTTGTGGATTTAAGAGAACATACTCCTGCCAACATGTGGGAATGCCATCTCAACCCAAGATCCAAAAATAACCATAGGCGTATTTATCTAGCTCCTCCATGTTCAGAAAGCTCACGCAAGCCGCTTTGTAGATAACTAGGTAACATTACTTCCTCTTGGTGGCAAGTAAGTGGGGATGGGGTGTCACCTCGTCTGTCTTAAGAAAAGACCAGGGGCATACTTTGCCATTTTGTCACATGTGAATTCCATCTCCCTATCACCCTATGCATTTTTGTGTTCTATGTACAGTCATAGCTATTGATGGCTGCTCTCCTGTTAGAGAAACAATTTCATCTATTATCATCTTATTGAGGCCCATCTGATTTTTCTGCTTCACAGAGTCTGACAGGATAGAATCATCTCTTCATAGCATCCAGAAATTTGTTCCTACAGACTATGCCAGCTACACACAAGAGCATTATCAGTTCGCAGGCAAGAAGATCATCATTCAAGAATCCATTGAGAACTATGGCACAGTGGTGTGGCCAGGGGTGAGAACTGCTACATTTGTGGTCCAGCTTTCTGGAGATAATTTTGTACATCCGTGTTGCCTACAAGAACTGGCAGTATGCCTTCTTACCTCTTGCTTTTGCAACTAATGAATAGCTGCCTGGCTTCCCAGGAATCTTCAGACACACAGCATTTCTTCCAGCAGCACTGGCTTTGAAGTAAAATCCTTCTCTCCCATTCCTATACCTTCCTCCCCTCGCTCCTTGCCCACTCTCTCCCGTCTCATCAACGATAGGCAAGTGATCCATTAACACACACCCCCAGCTCTAATCAATATTTATTGAAATACTTTCAACTGACATAAGTAGAATACACTGGAAATGGGGTGTAAAAGTGATATAACTACTATATGAAAAAAGTTTAAAAAAATTATAGTTTAGAATTTGTAATAGGCACTTTTGGGCTCCCCCTCATTCTCAGGCATTCAGTAAGTTCAGACTCTTTCACATGATTCATAATTCACAACATTTAGGAATCATTTCTCTACCTCTCGCTTCCCAAGCTTGTAAGGATGGTACTGAAACAGACAACATTCTGTATCTTTAAGTTATGTGATCATGGACAGTCACTGCTCATTTACCTTGCTTGTGTTCACATTTAAAATGTGAACTTCTGGTAACAATTAGTTGCTGACACGATTGTGAAGATTAATGAGGCACTGTTCCTAGGCCCACATTAGCTGTAGTGACTGGTGCAACATTATTCCTACCTTACAGCTGAGAATACCAGAACTCAGTAAAGTTCATAGGTTTGGTAAACCTCAACTCTTGAGTGGTCTGAGGCCCAATTATTACCAATTTCTACAATGCAAGGCTGTCTACATTAGAAAGGGTCCTGAGCAGAAGTTTGCAGATGTTTGGGAGTTATATATTAAGAACTTTAAATATTTTGATTCATTACTACATAGGGAAAGGAGGTGACTGTTTCTTAAAAACTGTCTAATGATACATATACATGGTAAAGGGACTAGAAAGCCGTGATAGTGGTACTGTGGAACACTGAGTAGTCATGAAGAGAGTCCCATTGGACTCTCCAGGTGGTCTTGGAGAGTTGTTAGTAGGTAGGGAAAAAGGGGGCCGGGGTTTCGGGTCTGGGTGCTCTTTTAGTAATTTATATATAGGTATGATTTCCTTCCAGCAATGGTCTTTTGTCTAGCCAGAAGTTTAAGAACACCAAGCCTCCTATTTCACCAGGCAAACACCTAACTATAGTGATGGTAAGACATTAGAGAAGTTAGAGCTTGAGCCTGTCGTGTGCCAAATAGGCCGACCTTGGGATTTGTTTCAGACAGCTGCACAAAGTGAATATATTTCTGATTACATCAGCACCTGCTTTGAGGGATAAAGTAGGGGCGTTGAAATGTCAAAACGACGCTCCAGATGACACTTTCTGGAGGGCAGGGTGTTCTGAGAGCTCAGAGGAAGGCTGGCCTCCGTCATCTTCACAAGAGTGCTCACAGTATGTTCTCTGGAACACTGTAAGCGACACTCACTACAGAAGGTCCACACAAGAGCTCTCCCCTCCCTTGCTTTGGTGCTGACATCTGTCATTCTCTCCCGGCGGGCAGGCCACATGCATCTTTCCTCAGCTGGCTCACCTCTCCCTGTGTCAGGAAGGCAGTACTGACTTCCAAGTCATCTCTATTCTGCCCAGGCCCACCTGTTACAACAGTCATTTGTAACTGGTTCACACATCTTACCTGTCAGTAGAGTGCCTTGACAGCACAGACTACCCTTGAAGAGATCTGTTCAACAAGAACCCAGGATGCATTGGATCGCACCCTATGACCTGCGATCGTGAGAGCAGGAGTTCAGGAATTCCTTGGCCAGTAACTTCCTGCCTAGTCCAAATAAAAAGTGGAGTGCAAACTAGAGAGCTCAACTGCTTTGCATCTCCATGTCTTCACTGAAACCCTAGTCTGTGTATACATGGGTTTGTTACTCTTTTGTGAATACTTACCTTTTTAAGTCTTTCCCAGGGCATTGCTGATATTTCATTTGCACATGTATATATGTGTGTCCCCCCTGCCCCCCCCAAACACACCAAATACTGTTTTGTCAACAAGGACCTGGCTGTCCTGGGGCTTACTATGTAGCTGAAGTTGGCCTTGAACTCCTAGGGATCCTCCTCCCCTTCCCTCCCAAGTGCTGGGAATAAAGGTGTGTGCCACCATGCCCAGCTGACATAAATAACATTTTTATGAATCAAAGAAATGTTAAATCTCATTATAGAAAAGTTATGGAAAATAGAAACAAAGAAAAAAAAAAGGACTTTTAGTATCATGAATAAAAATTACTTTGCTCATTCTTATTGTAGTCCAGACTAGCACCATCACGGCTGATCTAAACATGTAGACCTTCAGAAGCTAAGGGTCTGTATCTTTGACAAACTACGTGGAACACTTTGAGAAGTACTGTTTTGGCAATGTTTGTCACCCAAGAGAAAGGAGGGAAGAGAGACAAGTGGGGGAGGAAGTAAGTGGTTAGTTGTTGAATGTAACAAATCTAATTAATCTATAGTTTCATAAAAGAGCTGGGAGAAAAGTGTTCAAAGTTATGCAACTTATACGAAGCACTTAAGAGACCCAACATGAAAAAAACTGGCAAGATTTGCTATTTTTCAGTGCACATTCCTGATTTAACAGTGGAACTAATTCTCCAGGCCTTTAGGAAGAATCATAACATGCATTTCTCTATGTTTTACTTATTTATTTTTGGACCAAGGGGAAGAATCGCTCAGGCTCACTCAAACTACTAGTGCTTACAGGTCGGAGCCACTGTATCTGGCTATACTGGTTCTTATAGAACACTTATTAAGCTGAAAATATTTAGAATTATGTTTTAATGTTCAACTCAAGCAACAATGGTTTGCTCCTGGTTTCTAATGATCCAATTTCAAAGAAAAAAATTGTTGTTAATGTCTTTTAGGCTACAGCTTTGTGTCAATATTTAGAAGACCATACAGAGGAATTAAATCTCCAAGATGCTAAAATACTTGAAATTGGTGCTGGACCAGGCCTTGTTTCCATTGTGTCCAGTCTTTTAGGTTTGTTTTTTCTTGTTCTCATTGAAAAAAAAAACTCTTCTGTGACAATTATGATTTCTTACTACTGACAGGGTGTGTGGTTGGCCACAATTTTATTGAACTGCCTCTAAATGTCACTTGCCATGCATCATTAGTTACTCAAATAGTCTTGGAGACATTAGTCTTCAGGTAGTTACTTTAATTTACCTAGTTTTCATGCATGGAAGTTGAGAGTCCAAAGGTATGAAACTGAATCCTGCTGACATTCAGAAGTGTGGGTGGAGGTTTAAGTTGGGGTGTTACTGACTTTAAATGTGGTGCTAATCATCCTAGGTCAGGACTATAGGAGGAAGCTGCCTAGTTTAAATTTCATCAGTTTTCTCAGCCTATATACCAACACAGGTAGGAGTCAGACATGTAGATGTTTCTTGTCTATCCTTAGTAAAGGAAATTGTGGCTGCCCATAGCTTGAGGCAGCATTACCATTTCTTTTTCTCACAGGAGCTCAAGTCACAGCAACAGACCTGCCTGATGTTCTAGGAAATCTTCAATACAATATTTTAAAAAACACACTAGAATGCACAGCTCATCTACCTGAAGTGAAAGAACTGGTATGGGGGGAAGACCTGGACCAGAAATTCCCTAAGTCAACCTTTTATTATGATTATGTCCTGGCCTCTGATGTTGTCTACCACCACTACTTCCTGGATAAGCTGCTGGCTACCATGGTGCACCTTTCCCAGCCAGGTACTGTGGTGCTTTGGGCAAACAAATTCAGATTTAGTACTGATTATGAATTTTTAGATAAGTTCAAGCAAGCTTTTGATACTACTCTTTTGGCTGAACATTCAGAATCATCAGTCAAGCTGTTTAAAGGAATACGAAAATGGGACTGAAATGTAAAGAGCTTTTGAAACAATCAGAGTCTTGTGAAGCTATTAGAAGGTACACCATATCATACTGGTATGGTTAGAATAAATGCAACTCAATATATAACTTTCTAAGATGATAAGGTGAACAAGTGGGTTCCTCTTTTTTCTGCTCTAGTACCTGGATTTTACATGTGCCACTATTCTTGTCATAATTACTGACACTGAGCTTGACAGGGTCGCACTGTGTAGCCCACGACAGCTTTGAAATAGATATGCACCTGCCTGATTACAGCCTTGTGCCACAGGGATTGCTTTACTGTAGCTAGGAAAGATGGAAAACGTGGAAACTGATGGAATGAGAAAGCAGATGTCTTAAGAACCTCCCTTGAGGCTTCAGCGAGTGCATTAGCATTTAAGATCAACTGGTATGCAATCACGGTGACTAGATCTCAATACCCACAAACAGCTCTTTATAGCTGAGGGATCTGATGGTCTCTTCAGGATTCTGAGCACAACAGGTGCACATACTCACACACATACATAAAAAGCTGAGCACAGCAGCACACTCATGAAATCCCAGTGCTGAAAAGGTAGAGATGGAAGAATCCCTGGTGCTCGGTGGACAGCCACAATAGGTATGATTACCTAATATAATTGGTAAGCTTCAAGTTTAGAGACTTGTCTCAAAAAGGAAGGTAGATAGAGATCGAGGAAGACATTCAGTGTTGACCTCTAGCTTCCACAAATGTGTGCACATACATGAACATGCACACTACTTCCAATACATTACTGCAATTATAGAGCAAAGTTTGAGAAAGGGAAAACACACTTCTGACTACCATTATTTCATATCTACATGTTTATATGTGTATGTATACACACATACACATACACACTGTGTCTGTGTAGACTTTACTTCTGTGGCAAAGAAAACTTTAAATACAAATAAAAAAAATATTCATTCCTGATGTGATGGTGTTGGGACAAGATCACATAATACTTCTATAGAACAGCACCAACTTTTTTTTTTTTTTTTTTTTTTTTTTTGCTTTACCATCATTTATAAAAACTTATCTGTATTTTTGCTTGAAAATGGAAACTGTAGCTGGATGTGGCTTTCAGGGCACCCTGACAGCCCATGGATGTGTAAATCATAATGCAGTAGGACTTATAGGATTTCTAATAGGTTAGCCAAGAAGATAAACATCAGAATGCAAAGAGCATTAAATATTCTAGCCGTATCTAGCTATAGATCTCAGGAACTACAACTCCCCTTACAACAGCAGTGCCAAATACTTGATGATCTTTTAACAGATATGATAGTATCCTACCCAATTTTACAGAATTGTTGAGAAAACTTAAAGACAGTAAGTAAATGGGATGACAAAGCAAATTCCTACAGTAGAAGGCATTCCAAAGATTAATTTCTCCAACAGATAATGTGAAGTCACTTCCTGTCAAATTGCCAACATTCCTGTGAGATTAATTTGTTCTGTAGATTCGAACTCCACTAAAATGAAAAGGCCAAGAGGTGTCAGGGTACTCCTTCAGAATATGGTGAGAAGGCTGGCTTTATAAAAACTTGACAAATAAGGCCCTATCTGTAGCCAAGAAGCTATGTGCAACTGATAGCTGCTAGGAGAGGGACACTCCCTCTCTTTACTGGAGTCACACTGGGTTTATAACAGCTGACCAACACACACCAGACTCCATAGCTGGAGTGTGTGTGTACGTACACGTGTGTGCACAAGTGGGTTTAAGGTGAGAAAGAATATGAAGTTGGGTAAGAAGGTAGGATCTAGGAGTTCAGAGAGAAGAAATAATATGATCAAAATACACTATATGAAATTCTAAAAGAATTCAAATAATAAAAGTGTCTTGCCTAGGAAGAGAACTCAGTGGTTAAGAGAACTTGCTGCTTATACAGAGGACTGCTATCTCTTTGGTTCCCAAAACCCCTCAAGGTAGTTCACAACTGTAGTTGTAGTTGCAGAGGATTCAACATTCTTCTAGTCTCCGTGGGTCAAAGGCACACACATAATGAACATGCATACAAAATTCTGAAAATCTTAAAAAAAGCACACAAACAAACAAAAACCTCCTGGGGGTTCTATTCCCCCGGAACCCATAAACACACATACACACACACACATACACACACACACACACACACACACACACACACACACACACAAATTATGTATTCTCTACCTTCACCAAATAAAAACAATCTTTGCCAGTGCAGTAGCTGTACATTCTCTATTTTGAGCAAAAGGAAGGCTTTTTGCAGTCTTCTTCTTTAAGATACAGAAATTATAGGATCAAGCTTTACAGAAGAAAACAGAAAAGGACAGAATATTTTTGGTAACTGCACAATGTATGGAAAGCACAGGGTTATTTGTCTGGGACTCTACAACAAAACTCTTAGTTTTACTTGCTGTTGTTTTCCTGTTGAGTATGAGTGGGAGAAATCAATCTGCAAATCATTGGTTTCTCAGTGTGAATTCCAGTATGAAAGAGCCATGGCATAGCCATGGTGGTGATGGTGAGGTCAATGGAATAAAATAAAGTTCAGAAAGTCCCACAGTCAGCCAACTGAGAAAGTCATGGTCATACAATGGGAAAGTAGGAAACCCCAGATACAAGAATAAATAACCTGTACACACAAAGGTGTGTAACCTTGACACACCTTTGAATCTTGGTCAATTCACAGGCTAAACAAACAGCAATATACACTAATATAAATACTAATAATTATATAAATAATAAATATAAATACTAATAATTATAAAATTGTAAAATATAAGGTAAAATATGTGTAACTTTTTTGGACTAGATAAAGATGTATTAGAAATGATATGTAGGCTCTGCAGCGAGTCCCACAACACCCAGAGGAAGCTTCACTCCCAGGCGCTCTGACAATCTCAGGATCAGAGGTGAGGAAGACACAACATCTGTCCCAACACCAGGAGTAACTGAGACCAGCGGGACCAGGGACACAGGAACTCCACCAGCTGAGTGGCTCAGGTTCCTTCCAGTCTCTCTGGGCTGATGTCCTGAGCAGACCTTGGGCACAAGCTCCACAGCCAGTCAGTCCCACAACATCCAGAGGAAGCTGCTGCACTCGCAGTGCTCTAACAAGCTGAGGATCCCAGGATCCCAGAGACAGCTTCACACTGAGGAGTTCTGACACTACCAGGATCACAGGAAGGACAGGCTCCAGTCAGATTTAGCAAGGGCAGGTAGCACTAGAGATAACCTGATGGCCGGGGTGGGGTGGGGGGGGGGAAAGCTTAAGAAAATAAACAACACAAACCAAGGTTACTTGGCATCATCAGAACCCAATTCTCCCACCATAGCAAGTCTCAGACACACCATCATAGCGGAAAAGCAAGATTCAGATCTAAAATCACTTCTCATAGTGATGATACAGGACTTTAAGAAAGACATAAATAGCACCTTCAAAGAAATACAGGAGAACACAGGTAAACAGCTAGAAGCCCTTAAAGAGGAAACATAAAAATCCTTTAAAGAACTACAGGAAAACACAATCAAAAAGGTGAAGGAAATGAGCAAAACCATCCAGAATACAAAAATGGAAATAGAAATAATAAAGAAAACAGAAAGAGAGACAACCCTGGCCATACAAAACCTAGGAAAGAAATCAGGAGTCACAGATGCAAGCATCACCAACAGAATACAAGAGATAGAAGAGAGAATCTCAGGGGCAGAATACACCATAGAAAACATTGACACAACAGTCAAAGAAAATGCAAAAAGTAAACAGCTCCTAACCCAAAAATCCAGGAAATCCAGGATGCAATGAGAAGACCAAACATAAGGATAATAGGTATAGAAGAGAGTCAAGACTCCCAATGTAATGGGCCAGTAAATATATTCAACAAAATTATAGAAGGAAACTTCCTTAACCTAAAGAAAGAGATGCCCATGAACATACAAGAAGCCTACAGAACTCCAAATAGACTGGACCAGAAAAGAAATTCCTCCCATCACATAATAATCAAAACACCAAATGCACTAAACAAAGAAAGAATTTTAAAAGCAGTAAGGGAAAAAAGGCAAGTAACATATAAAGGCAGGCCTATCAGAATTACACCAGACTTCTCACAAGAGACTATGAAAGCTAGAAGATCCTGGGCAGATGTCATACAAACCCTACAAGAACACAAATGCCAGCCCAGGCTACTATACCCAGCAAAACTCTCAATTACCATAGATGGAGAAAACAAGATATTCCATGACAAAACAAAATTTACACAATATCTTTCCACAAATCCAGCCCTACAAAGCATAATAGATGGAAAACATCAACATAATGAGCAAAACTACACACTAGAAGAAGCAAGAAAGTAATCTTTCAACAAATCCACACAAATCTAATTCCATCTCTTACAACAAAAACAGGAAGTGACAATTATCTTTTCTTAATATCTTAATATGAAAAGTAATATTACCAATATATCCTAATTGATTGAAATCCAAAAATATGAGGAATTAAAAATTTGTTGATTGTCATCCAATGGTCTCTCTAGTTTGATAATTGGAGAAATAGGCCCAATATTGTACAATCTATATACACTTTCAGCTTGTTTGTTCATGACAGTGTCTTGCTGT
This sequence comes from Montemys delectorum, assembly GCA_019843815.1. Classification (NCBI taxonomy): domain Eukaryota; kingdom Metazoa; phylum Chordata; class Mammalia; order Rodentia; family Muridae; genus Montemys; species Montemys delectorum. The sequence continues at coordinate 17,425 of JADRCD010205372.1, read as the reverse complement.
GTAAAACATAAGGGTCTTGAAATCTTGCTTTTCCTATCTCAGCTTCTCTCTTAGTAGTATTGTTTATTTCATGTTTTTACACTATACTATGATTTTCAGAACAGCTTATATATTTCAAAAGTATTTATATACCCAAGGGAGACAGACAATTAACTTAGGAGGTGGCTTGTAGGAAAGAGAACAGCAAAGACTGAGACTGAATGCTTTGCTTGATATTTGTAGCTCTTGTATCAAGTTTGAAAAAGAGGACTTTACAAGTTACTCTTTCTCTGAGATGAATGCGTTTCCAAATTATCACAGCCAATGAACCAGATTCTTACCCACACCTAATGTCTGTGGCACCCTCCAAGCAGAACCATTGTTCATTGAAACAGTTGGTGAATGAATTTATGGATAGACTATCTTAATACACACACCATTACTTAAATGAATGTAACCTGTTCTCTGTGGCCTGAGAATAAAGTCATTCACTCAAGTCAAATAGTTTTGACCATAGCAGAAGTCTGTATCCAAAAATCATGCCTACAATTCATTCCTTAGAGCAGCAGAACTATTAACTCTCAGCTTAGCTACAATGGAGGTAAAATTCTTTGGTGATGTGAGGGTCATTGAAGTACAGCCTTATTACAATGAAATCCAATGTCTAAAAATTGTTCTTATTTTGGACTTGAACCACAGTAAGAGCCAAGACTTTAAGCTCTACTACATACAAAACAAACAAATAAACAAAAAGACTTTATGTATTAATGTTCATTTAAGAAAATACTAGTAGTGGTAGTGATGTATTATTTTGAAATATGTAGTTAATATGTTTAGAGTTATTTAAAATTTATTTTGAGAAAAATGTATGTATTTTCAGTATTGCTGTAGACAAACATCTACATAAGACTGTTAAATTGATGCAAATTCATCTGGAACAACAAAAAACCCAAGATAGCCAAAACTATTCTGAACAATAAAGGAACCTCTGGTGGAACCACAATCCCGGACCTTAAGCTGTACTACAGAGCAATTGTGATAAAAACTGCATGGTATTGGTACAGTGACAGGCAGGTAGATCAATGGAACAGAATTGAAGACCCAAAAATGAACCCACACACCTATGGTCACTTCATCTTTGACAAAGGAGCTAAAACTATACAGTGGAAAAAAAGACAGCATTTTCAACAAATGGTGCTGGCTCAACTGGTGGTTAGCATGTAGAAAAATGCAAATAGATCCATTCCTATCTCCTTGTACAAAGCTCAAGTCCAAGTGGATCAAGGACCTCCACATCAAACCACATACATTGAAACTAATAGAAAAGAAAGTGGGGAAGAACCTCGAGCAAATAGGCACAGGGGAAAATTTCCTGAAGAGAATGCCAATAGCTTCTGCTCTAAGATCAAGAATTGACAAATGAGACCTCATAAAGTTGCAAAGCTTCTGTAAGGCAAAAGACACTGTCAACAGGACAAAACGGCAACCAACGAAATGGGAAAAGATCTTTACCAATCTTTTATCTGATAGAGGGCTAATATTCAATATATACAAAGAACTCAAGAAGTTAGACCGCAGAAAACCAAATAACCCTATTAAAAAATAGGGTACAGAGCTAAATAAAGAATTCTCAACTGATGAATACCGAATGGCTAAGAAGCACCTAAAGAAACGTTCAACATCCTTAGTCATCAGGGAAATGCAAATCAAAACAACTCTGAGATTCCACCTCACACCAGTCAGAATGGCTAGGATAAAAAACTCAGGTGACAGCAGATGTTGGAGAGGTTGTGGAGAAAGAGGAACACTCCTTCATTGCTGGTGGGATTGCAAGCTGGTACAACCACTCTGGAAATCAGTTTGGCGGTTGCACTGGAAATTGGACATAGTTCTACCAGAGAACCCAGGTATACCACTCCTGGGCATATACCCAGAAGATGCTCCAACATGTAATAAGGACACATGCTCCACCATGTTCATAGCAGCCTTATTTATAATAGCCAGAAACTGGAAACAACCCAGATGTCCCTCAACAGAGGAATCAATATAGAAATTGTGGTACATCTACACAATGGCGTTCTACTCAGCTATTAAAAACAATGAATTTATGCAATTCTTAGGGAAATGGATGGATCTGGAGAATATCATCTTGAGTGAGGTAACCCAATCATAAAAGAACACACATAGTATGCACTTTCTGATAAGTGGTTATTAGCCCAGAAGTTCGGAATACAGGAACAACAACCCACAAACCACAAGAAACTCAAGAAGAAGGAAGCCCAAAATGTGGACATTTCATTTCTTCTTAAAAGGGGGAACAAAATACCCACAGAAGGAGTTGCAGAGACTAACTATGGAGCAGAGACTGAAGGAAGGACAAGCCAGCCTAATATAGCTATCTCCTGAGAGGCTCTGACAGAACCTGACTAATATAGATATAGAGGCTCACAGCCATCCACTGAACTGAGTACAGGGTCCCCAATGAAGGAGTTAGAGAAAGGACCCAAGGAGCTGAAGGGTTTGCAGCCCCTTAGGATGAAAAACAATATGAACTAACTAGTACCCTGAGAGCTCCCAGGGACTCAACCACCAATCAAGGAGTACACATGGTGGAACTGATTGTTCTGGCAGCATGTGTATAGTAGAGGATTGCAAAGTCGAACATCAATGGGAGGAGAGGCCCTTTGCCCTGTGAAGGTTCTGTGCCCCAGTGTAGGGGAATGCCAGGGTCAATAAGTGGGAAAGGGTGGGGTGGCAAGCATGGGGAGGAGGTAGGCAATAGGGGTTTGTTCTTGTCGTTTTTGTTTGTTTGTTTGTTTTTTTGGAGGGGAAACTGGGAAAGGAGAAATCGTATGACATGTAAATAAAGAAAATATCTAATAAAACAAAAAAAAGAGAATAAAAAATGAATACTGAAGTGAAAAAAAGACTGTTAAATTGATTGTTGTTTTATATCAAACAACTTTTATAATACTCATTTTTATTGTTATAATAATTTATAAATTTTAAGGAATATGACAAAAAAGATATTATAGGTATTGGAGGGTGGTCTCTGGGAGGAGTTGGGGTACAAAAAGGAAACAAGAATGTGGTTTAATTCTATTTACTTAAAATGTTTTTAAATGTTAACAAATTCAGATAAATTGAAATCATGTAACTTTTCTCATCATAATGCAATAAAAGTTAAAAAAAAGAAATGATATGTAAAGTACAATTTATAAAAAACATCAAAAAACTATTCTGTGGCACACACCTATAATATTAGTACTTAGGAGGCAGAGATAGGTGAATTGAATTCCAAGTCAGCCAGGATTAAATAGTGAGACTGTGTCCAAAATAAAATAAAATAAAATAAAATAAAATAAAAATCATGCAATTTGACTATACCAACCTCAAAAATCCTTGCCTTTTAAAATGTACTAGTAGAAAATTTAAAAAATTTACACCTACATAATAAAGCACTTTATGTACCAAAATACATAAAGAACTGAACCACAATTAAAAAAAATGAACAAAATTTGGAAGAGCCTACCCCAAAGAAGCAATACATGTTTAATAAACACATTCCTTATTAATACATTTAATAAACATCATTAAGTAATGAGAAGGATGAAACCCAAAAGCACCACAACAAACCCCCAGAAACCCATGCCTCCTACTTGGCCAGTAAGACATGCACATCAGCACGGCCACGCGGAAGACAACTGCAAGGTTTCTTACATTAAAAAAAATCTCAATAAACAGCAATTTTGTTCCAAAATATTTACCCCAAAGTAAATATACTCATCAATGAGTAACCAGATAGAATGAATACATTATGTATTATGTCATGTAATTATATATTAGTGTTAACAGTGTATCACTACCATAGGCCAGCCTACAGTGTGCATTAAACTCAAGAATACTGCATTAAGAAAGACTGAAGAAATTTTGCATTTTCTCATTCCAAAACTGGAAGAAAACTCAAAATTGTAGTGACTAGAAGCAGGCCATGGCTTGTTTACGGACAGGGTAAGAATGGAAATTGACTACAAATGGACAAATGATTTGTTTAAAACAACAAAAACAGGTTGTGCTAGTGGCTTTTGACATGGTTCAGGGGGGTAAACAAGGTTGCCTCCAAGCCTGATGACCTCAGTTCAATCTTCAGAATCAACAGGTGGATAAGAATCAATTCCCACTAGTTGTTCTCTGACTGCTGTGTATGGGTGCACATGCCACACAAACAAATGTAATGAAACAAAAACATTTAAAGAAAATGTTAAAAAACAAAACAACAACAAAGTCTCTCAAATAGAGCCCGTTTTCTTTTTAGATGCACTATCTCTGAAGTATATAATGTAGAGAAAATTATAGCAATGGATCCTGTCTCCTAAATATCTTTTTGGACTTACAGATGTATCTTATTTGTATATCCAGAGTAGGACTCAAATTCCATGCTATTCTGTAAATGGACAGAATATTTTTAGAAAAGCTGGATTGACTATAGTTAGAGGAAGTAGAAAAACTACTGCCTGGTCTCTCGGATACAGCTCATCACAGAGCCACCATAGCTCACCATAACACCAGACATAGAAGAGACTCCTGGCCTCCCATCCCCATAGGATTTCAACTCGCTGAAAGTCTTTTTTTTTCTCCTCTAAACCTCCAGTTACTTTTTCACTATTATAAATTTGAAGAAAATTACAGGAAAATCTTTTCTTTTGGAAGTTCCATTTGTCTCAATGTATGAGATGTAAACACAGGGTTTCTCTGTCTAGCCTTGGCTACACTAGAAATTGTTCTGTAGACCAGGCCGGCCTTGAAATCACCTGTCTCTGCCTCCTGAGTGCTAGAATTAAAGGCATGTGCCACCAGTTCCTGCCTCTAAAACACATTTTTGTTTCTTAAATAACTTAGCAATAAAACATAGTGTACAAATTTCATTGTCCCATGACAGCATCCATAGTTATCTCCAGAGACTCCCAAAAGTCTGTTTCTTTCTTTCCTTCTTTTTTTGGCTAGGCTATTTGTACATACTGTTCCATATGCTCTTACTCTTGTAAATCATACATTCTGATGACTTAGACTTGGAATCAGCTAGCCACAAAATTTGCTATGAGTTTTGAGGCAGTTATTAGCTCATGGAATCACTGCCAATATATGCTACATAATAATTTGTAAACTCACACATGAAAACAAAGGCAATTATATAGCTCCTCTCTATTCTGTGGACATTTTTGTGAAGAGTTTGCGGTGTGGTTCCTGAAAGCCTTCAGTGTGGATGGCTGAGAAGACACACATACTGTACTGACTGCAGAACCGTCATTACAGAGTAATTAAACCATGTACGGACCATATAATGACTAGCTGCTCAAGATCTTCTCACAATAGTGAATGTTCTAGAAGAAATTAAACCAGTACCTTTGTAGGCCAGTGAGTAGCCATTACTTTGTAAGAGCAATTCTCCCTCTGGATTCTGAGAACCAGGAGGGCTGTTAGAAATCCTGTCAGGGGAGGGTTGTCTGCCACTAACCCTCCCTGGTAGAGCTATACTCATATCTTTCTATTTTGGGTTTATATGTTTAGACTCAAGTCTAGCTTATTTATTACTTTCTTATTCTTCAAAAAGAAATTCCATTCAAGCCGGGCAGTGGTGGCGAACGCCTTTAATCCCAGCACTTGGGAGGCAGGCGGATTTCTGAATTCGAGGCCAGCTTGGTCTACAGAGTGAGTTTCAGGACAGCCAGGGCTACACAGAAAAAAAATCTGTCTTGAAAAACAAAAGACAAAAAACAAAACAAAAAAATTCAATTCAAGAAGTTTTGGGCATGCTCCCTTATCCACTTCCCTACATGCAGGCTTCTCACACCTTATGTGCAGAAGATGAAGATGCAGTTATTTTCAAGTATTGGCTTATTGAAAGAGCAGAGAAGAAAACATGCCACAAAATAGCGCTAAAGTTAAATCAAATAAGCAAGTTTTGAATGGGTAGCACCTTGAATACACAATGACTTTCTCATGGGACATGGTAGTTAACTCAAGGGCTTTTGAGTGCCTACAGATTAGACTCCAAGGGTAGGTAGGTGTCAAGTTATCCAGTCTCTGGTCAATGCAATAAGGCAATGGGCACCACAAGGGAGATTTGAGTCTCGTGTCTCTAAGGATAGAACTGGCCTTTTTAAAGGTAAAGAATATGTAATTCTAGGATGTAGGTAACAGTATTAAGAAGTAGAACATCCCATGACAAGCTGTTCACAGCTGGAAATGTCCCCAGGTAGTAATCCCAAGCACACTCTGCAGCTCTAATGTTTCTTTAGGAAGTTATCTTTCCCCAGTTCTTCGGTTAATTTCAGTGTGGGTAGTGTAGGCATTTGACACAATGACTTTTAGTCACCACCTCATCCATGCAACTTTGTACGATGTTTTTGGTTTGAGGATATGGTCTAGTATAGAGCTTACTTGAGATCATCTGTTCTCAAGCAGCACAGTATGATCCAGACAGGAAATGATACATGGTAGCATCCTGCCTCTCCCAACTACAGAACTATACCAATAAATCTATTTACATATGGCTCAATGGCCATAGTTTACTGACCCTTCCTGAGGTACTTCAGATGAAGGGGCAAGACCTGGCTGGTAAAACAGATTCTGAAATTAGTAACAGGTCACTCTGAAATGATCGTTGGAAGTTGCTATAATCTTTCTGAGCTATATGTGTAGAGGTGAAAACACATGAGAGAGTTCATGCACTATGCTAGCATCCACAGAAGGATGTTAAGACTCTAGATCCTGTAGAAACTGCATGCAAAACATTTTAAAGCATATTTGTATTTTTCACAAAACTAATATATTTGTCAAATTTAAAAAAAACTTACAAATGACTTGACAAGATTAACCAGTAGATCTTTTATAGTAGTAAACCAAGAAACAAAGATCTCACACACACACATACACACACAAATTAAACATATATAAGACCTAAACACATGATAAGCACTGGAAATATATTCAAATGACTGCAAACCCATGGGAAACATAAAATAAATCACCTCACTTTTTGGCCTATAGATTTAATACACTAGTCTGTGTTCTAACCCCAAAATTAAGACCAATCTTGAATAGCTTCAATATTTACTTTTATTTATAAACAAAAAAATAAGGTATCAGAGTGCATATGGTGTACTGTGCCTGTGGTTTTGTACATTTATTCATGTATTTTACATGATTTCAATGTTATAAACATACTGTGTATATCTTTACAAAACCAGATAGATTCAGCTGTCTGTCACTAACACATGAACTTTTAACTCATTCTGATGCTGTGTACTTGAGGATGCTATAAAAACAACTTGTTGGTTATGACTCCTTAGTGAAGATTTCTTTAACATGTTTCTTTTCCCAGTTGCCATGTGTTTATGCCCCCCACCATCCCCATTAATTGAATTTATTTTTAGAAAAAAAGTTTGGAAATTATGTTCTTGTATTTTTAAGTCAAATAAATAATTTAGCTACACCTAATGTAGCATTTTTAAGGCCTCTATATAATTGGAAAAATTTATCATGTTTTAACCTTTTTGCTTTTTAAAATAAAAAACAGGATGATGTTTTACAGCTAAAATTAAAAGATGAAAACCTCTCATGCAGTGAGCAGCTGCATCCAACTCAGTGTTGCGGCTGGCAGGCAGGATGTGCACTCCCACTTGCCAAGTGTGGGAGACAGTAGGAAAGTAGCATGATGTCACAGGTCTGAATTACATGTATGAAGCCACACGCCATTGAGTTCTCTGATAAATACATATAGTTTTAATGATCAGTATTGGATGGTGGATGAAAACATGCATTAGTCAGACTAAAAATGCCACACATTTGTTCATATATCCATTCACTATAAAATTTTCTGTTTCGAAATTTAAAGTTTTGTTTCTTATTTTAGAATACACAATAATCAGGAGGATACATGATGGGGAGCCAGTTTTCAGTAAAAGATGCACAATGGGTCCATCCAAGTAATTTCATCAGCTATAATAAAAGAAAGCATTAGTAAAGGAAGTGACAGGTCCCAAGCCCAAAATTCAGAATAACAACAACAGTCACCATGTACAGAAAGCGTCCTTCTATCAGCCTGTCTTCCATTAATACAGCCACCCACTGACTCTCCTTCCTAGCAAAACACAATCTTTCTCATAGAAGCACAAGTACATAGAAACAATAACAGGAGCTCCAGAAAGAGTTCTTTTAACCTTATCAAGACCAAAAGGACTTAAACTGTCTTACCATTTGTACTGAGTGATGAACAGAGACAGAAAAGATGGCATTAAAATAATTTCCTTCATATCTCAAGCTAACTCATGGAGAAAGATTCAACTACTTTTCCTTTGCATATGCAATATACAGTAAATTAATAAAGATGGAAATCATCACAGACAAAAAAGAAAAATATTAACTCCACAAATTCAATGATTTTAGAACCAATGCAATACACAGTAAGAAGGACTGCTTCTTCCTTCAAAAAAGAAAACACTGTCTAACTACAGAAAGTAATTAATTCATTTGTGCCCTTGCTGAGAACATTCAAAGCTAATAAGGGTCTCTTAATAGCAGCGAAAATGTTTTAGAAAGTTGGATGGCTGCAAATAAATAATGCATTTATTATGTAGTTCATACTGCTTTAGTAATGGTAACAAGGGGCCACAGGAGAATTGTGAACAGAATAGAGCTACTGTTTTATAATGAACACAGGTCATTACTATAGCTTTTAAGTTGAGTATGTTGTATCAGGGAAATTTAAAAAGATGTCTTTTAAGGGCAAATAATTACATAAAAAAGTATAGGGAATAAATAAGGAGAAGTCATAAGCTACTAAAATCCACTTTAAACCATTACTTTGTGCAAAATAAACCACAGTTTACATAATTACAGGTCACTGCATAGTACTGAAGTAATATACAGTATAATTACTTACTTGAATACAATTTTTCCAGTTTTCTTTTGTTGGTTTTTCTTCTACGAGTTTGGTTGCAAACTTAAGGCCTCTCCCATACATCTTATTTACTAATGCATGCTTGTATGCAAATATCAAAACCTATAAAGTAAAATAAAGATTATTTATGGCACACATATATTTTAAGGCATATAGCTTTAAAACGAAAGAAGGCTTTCACAGAAGTATAGTTTTTCTTGTGTATAGGCACACATGTGTACGTAGAGGCCAGAAATCAGTACAAGGTATCTTTTTAAATTGCTTCTCACCTTATTAAGGTTGATTTGGCCAGAGTGGTGGGCCCACAGATCATTCCAATACTGCTGCTGCAGCTCTGGAATTATGGGTATACGTCATAGTGCTTGTTTTTTTTTTTTTTTTTTTTTTTTTTTACATTGATGCAAGGGATTGAACTCAGGTCCTCATACTTCTGTGGCAGGCAATTTACTGAATGAGCCATCGCCCCAGCCTCTAAAAGTATAGCTTTTAAGTTGAGTATGTTGTATCAGGGAAATTTAAAAAGATGTCTTTTAAGGGCAAATAATTACATAAAAAAGTATAGGGAATAAATAAGGAGAAGTCATAGGCTACTAAAATCCACTTTAAACCATTACTTTGTGCAAAATAAACCACAGTTTACATAATTACAGAAAACAGAGTAGAAATAAAAATGGCCAACATCAATCATGAAATTTTAAAAGACATGTTTTACATAAACATATTCTTCCTGTCACACTGTTTCTATGTTTTGCCTGAACTGCAGAATCTGGTAACCATCTTAAAGAAAGAAATCCTATTATACTGATTTGTTCTTTAGGGCCAAGACATGTTTTAAAAGCTGTTCAATTAACAGGGGAAACAGGTCAGTACTGTAATGCATTACCCATGGTCACCAGTGTCACTGTGAAGACAAAAGTATGTGTAACAATCTCACTGTGGTGATTATAAGTGTTTGCCACCTTGTTACATTTCTTAAAGACAGACTAGTTATCTCTGTTTCAAGGAGGAAGAAGTATTTAGCAAACAGTAGACTTTCAATAACTGTTCACAATTAACGGCAATACCACCAAGGACTTTCCATTAACTTAATATTTACTCATAACTTTCAGGTAAGAAATAGACATCAATGTTTAGTAACTTGTGACAAACATGGCAGAGGTACTAATCTCTAACCCCTGAACAATTCTGCCTATTTTACTTTCATGAGCACTACTGAGGCCTTCTACAAATACGCTTACTGGTCAGGGGGGGGGGGGGGGGGGGGGGGGAATTAGAACCATACAGAAAGAACTTTTACAAGTTTTAGTTGTTTTGCTTTTTTCAATTAAAAATTACCACAGTTAATCCTGAGAACCCGTGATTGACAGCAATGACCTTTTCAGTGTAAGGAGAACTCCACTTTTCCTTCCGTTTCTTCTCAAGGAAGATTAATAAAAATAGTTATATAATCACTGCTGTAAGAACAGACAAGGAGGGCTGCAGAGATGCCTCAGTGGTTAAGACTACTGACTGCTCTTCCAGAGGTCCTGAGTTCGGATTCCAGCAACCATGTGGTGGCTCTCAACCATTTGTAATGGGATCTGATGCCCTCTTCTGATGTGTCTGAAGAGAGCAACAGTATACTCACATACATAAGTAAATAAATATTAAAAAAAAAAAAGAATAGACAAAAGAGATTTAATGTATCTTTTAAAAACCCAAATCTAAAATGTTTCAACTTGCTTTTTCAACATTTGTTTAAAATCCATAGCTAAAAACTGAGACATACAGAAGTTGCAGAGTTTTAAGGAAAATAATAATATCTAAACTAGGGAGCATATTTCACCCTAAAAATTAACGTAAAAAATTCAGGGAAGAAAAAGGACAACTCTCTAGAAGATTACATAACTATCTTAAAAGGCTACTATGAATATCCTCAAAGTTGTTTTCAAAATCATTGTTGAACACCTTAAAACAGTTTGGACAAATGCAAGGTGCTTGGGTTAAAACGCATCTTCTAGAGAGTGGAGCCTCCTCTTCATCCTCTTTGACACACAGAGCACAAGAAGGCTGAGAGATCAATAGCAGAAGGGTAAATTACCTTAGTGTCAAAAAGATCTGTCCACTTCGTAGTTTCCCAGTAGGTTTCCGATAGAGATTCCATGGTGCTTTCCCCTTCCTCTTCCTTTGCTTCTGCATCTCCAGCAGCTGCTCCATCATGAGGCTGTATATGAAGAAGGTGATCTGCCAGAGCACATCCTTTCCTGCAGAGGGCATCTACCAGGGTGGATTTCTGCTTGTCCATATCACTGGAAAGCAAATAAAAAGGTTTTTTTTTTTGACATGTCAGTTAAATGTTATTCCAAGCGATGATTTTATTTGAAGTATATATGTTCTTTTCTCTAAAACTTACCATGCATAAATTTTATACATCCATATTGTGTAACAAAATTAACATCCATGATATGTAACAAAATTGTGTTATACATCAAAAGACAATGTTATTAGTATCATAAGGCTCGGCATACATAGAGATGAAATCAGTTAAGGCAACTGTACTTGGTTAAAGCAGAACGCCTTAGCAACAGAGTTTAAGGATTATTCAGTTGTTATGTCAGCTACACAAATTTTAAGAAGGGCAGTTAAGTCCTTTTTAAAAAAATGTGGAGAGCCCTCCAACAATTCCCTGACTGCCTGATTTACCTGAGGTAGAGGTAACAAACACTGAGCTGCACTCAGTACCCAGACCTCCAATGTATGGCCTAAGATCCTATCTGCCTTCCTGAAGAGGCCTGCAAGGACCCAGGAAGATGTACCTAACTCCACGAGGAGTCTTGCTGGCATCAGAAACATCTGACCAATATGAGGACAACCAGATGACTAAGTCAGGGTAAGAACACAACCAACAAGAGCCAGGGCAATATGGCACCAACACAATGGAAGTGCAAAAGATGACCTTAAATCAAGTCAAAGATGATAGAGGCCTTTAAAGAGGAAATGAGTAAATCCATTAAAGACATACAGAAAGACACAGGCAAAGTTAAAAGCCCTTAAAGAGGAAACAAATCCCTTAATGAAAAGCAGGAAATACAACCAAACAGGTGAAGGAAATGAACAAAATGGTAAAAGACCTAAAAATGCAAATAGAAACAATAAAGAAATCACAAATGAAGGCAATCCTGGAGCTAGAAAACCCAGGAAAGGCAACAGAAACTAGAGACAAAAGCATCACTAACAGAATACAAGAGATGGAAGAGGGCACCGCAGGCATAGAATGTACCACAGAAGATATCGACACACTAGTCAAAACCTGTCAAGTGTAAAAAGTTCCTAGTGCAAAAACATCCAGGAAATTTGGGACATTAGGAAAAGACCAAACCTAAGAATAACAGGGGGGATAGAAGAGGAGGGGATTCCGACTTCAAAAAGGGTCAGAAAGCATCTTCAACAAAATCATAGAAGAAAACTTCCCTGACCTAAACAAAGAGATGGCTAAAACTGAACAAGAAGCCTACAGAACCCCAAATAGACTGGACCAGAAAAGACAACCCTCTCGTCACATAACAGTCAAAACAAAGAAAGAAAACCCTCCCATCACATAACAGTCAAAACAAAGAAAGAACAGCAAAAGCTGTAAGGGAGAAAGGCCAGGGGACATACAAAGGCGGACCTATCAGAATTATACCTGACTTCTCAACAGACTCTAAAACCCAGAAGATCCTAGACGGATGTCTTGTAGACCCTAAGAGAACACAAATTACTATGCCCAGCAAAACTCTCAATCACCCTAGATGGAGAAACCAAGAAACTCCATGACAAATCCAAATTTAAACATTATCTTTTTATAAATCCAGCTCTACAAGGGACACTAAAAGGAAAACAACACGAGAAGGGTAACTACACCTATGAAAGCACATAAAATTATCTCACCAGAAACCCAAAAGAAGAAAAATATGCGCGCGCGCGCGCACACACACACACACACACACAAAAACACATAATACCACCTCCAACAACAAAATAATAGGAACTAAGAATCACTGGTCATTAATATCTCTCAAGATCAATGGACTCAATTCTCCAATAAAATGACACAGGCTATGTAAACAGGATCTATCATTCTGCTGCATATAAGAAACATACCTCATCATGTTAAAAGTTTTGGAGAGGTCAGGGGTACAATGTACAGACCCAAACACAATAAAGGCAAAATGTAGCAAAAGCCACTAGCCAACAACAAATTAACTGGAGAGAAACTTAAATAAATTCCTCTAAAATCAGGGACAAGAGAATTCTGTCCAAGCCACTAGCCAACAACAAATTAACTGGAGAGAAACTTAAATAAATTCCTCTAAAATCAGGGACAAGAGAATTCTGTCCCTATCTATTCAATATAGTACTTGATGTTCTAGCTAGAGCAATAAGACAACTAAAAGACATCAAGAAGATACAAATTGGAAAGGAAGAAGTCGAAGTACAGATATTCCCATATGGTATACATATGGGACCTCAAAAATTCTACCAGACGACTCCTAGCTGATAAACACCTTCAGCAAAGTAGCCTGATACAAAATTAACATACACATACATGCAAGCACTCACAAAAATCAGTAGCCCCCCTCCTTCATACAAATGATAAACAGGCCAAGAAAGAAACTAGGGAAACAACTTCCTTTACAATAGTCATAAATAATATATCTCGAGTAAACTCTAACCAAGCAAGTGAAAGACCCATATGAGAAGAACTTCAAGTCTCTAAAGAAAGAAATTGAAGAAAATATCAGAAGACTGAAAGATCTCTCATGCTCATTCTCTTTTGGACTAACAGAATAAAAATGGTTATCTTACCAAAAGCAGTCTACAGACTCAATTCCCATCAAAATTCCAACTCAATTCTTTAGAGACCTTGAAAGAACAATCTCAAGTTCATATGGAAAAAACAAAAAACCCAGGATAGTTAAAAGAATACTGTACAACAAAAGAATTTCTGGAGGTATCACCATCCCTGACTTAAAGCTGTATTACACAGCAATAGTAATAAAATCCATGTGACACAATAACAGACAGGTTGATCAATGGAATAGAACTGAAAACCCAGAAGTAAATCCATACACCAACAGACAATATTTGAGAAAGCCAAAACCATCCAATGTAAAAAGGAAAGCATCTTCAACAAATACTGCTGGTATAACTGGATGTCTGCATGTAGAAGGATGCAAATAGAACCATACTTATTTCCCTGCACAAAACTCAAGTCCAAATGGATCAAAGACTTAAACATAAAACCACATGCACTAAATCTAATAGAAGAGAAAGTGTGGAATTGCCTTGAACCATTGGCACAGGAGACAATTTCCTGAACAGACACTAATGGCTCATATACTAAGAAAAACTGAATTAACTGAATTAACCTCATGAAACTGAAAAGGGTTTGCAAGGCTAAGGACACCATCAATAAGACAGAACAGCAGCCTACAGAATGGGAAAAGATCTGACAGAGACTAATTCAAAAATATACTCAAAGAAGTTAGACATCAACAACCCAAATAGCCCAATTAAAAACTAAAGTAAAAACTAAACACAGAATTCTCTACAAAGAAAAGCACTTAAAGAAATGTTCAACATCCTTAATCATGAGGAGAATGGAAATCAAAATGACTCTGAGATCATTTTACACCTGTCAGAATGGAGAGATTAAAAACTCAAGTGACATGACAGCACATGCTGGTGAAGTTGTTAAGCAAGGGGAGTACTTCCCCATTGTTACTGGGAGTGCAAACTTGTACAACTGCTTTGGAAATCAATTTGGCAGTTTCTCAGAAAATTGGGAATAGTTCTAGCTCTAGAGCCAGTTATATCACCCCTCAGCAATACCCAAAGATGCTCCCCACCATACGACAAGGACAACTGCTCAACTCTGTTCATAGCAGCTATATTTGCAATAGCAAGAAACTGGAAACAACCTAGATGTCCCTCAAATAAAGAATGAATAAAAAAAAAGTGTGGTACATTTATACAATGGACTACTACTCAGCTATTAAAAACAACTACATCATGAAATTTATAAGCAAATAGATGGAACTAGAAAATATCATCCTGAGTGAGGTAACCCAGACCCAGAAAGACAAACGTGGTATGTACTCACTTATAAGTGGACATTAGCTATAAAGTCCAAGATAACCATGTTACAATCCATAGACGCAAAGAGACTAAGTAATAGGGAGGATGACTGAATCTTACTCGGAAGAGGAAATAAAATAGGCTATGGAGGTAGAAGAAGCAAGGGAAGTGGGTGGGAGGGGTTAGGGTGGGGAACAGGTCTCCAGAGCACTGTGGAGGTTTGGGGAATGGGAGAGAGAATGTAAATCAGTGAAGGAGGGACATCTCTGGGATGAGCTGGAGATCTGGGATGGGGAAGCTCCCAGGAGTCCATAGGGGTTCCCTATATGAGACTCCTACCAGCTGGGGACATGAAGACTGTAGTGGCTGGTTACCTGTAAGACTTCCAGTGAAGGGAGGGGGACTCCAACCCACCCAAAAAACCTTCAATCCAAAATTTATCCTGCCTATAAGATGTATAGGGATATAGATGGAGCAGAGTTTATGGGAATGGCCAACCAATGGTTAGCCCAACATGAGACCCATCCCATGGGAGAGAGCCTAGCCCTGAAATTACTAATGATATTCTGCTATGCTTACAGTGTCTTCTGAGATGGTTTATCCAGCAGCCAATGGAAAAATATGCAGAGAAGCACATCTAATCATCAGGAGTTGTTTGGGAAGTTGTGGGGAATAGGATCAAGCGAGTTGGAGGTGTCAAGGACACCACAAGAAGTCCTACAGAGTAAATTAACCTGGAGTCACTGGGACTCACAGAGACTAAACCACCAACCAAAGACTGGGCATGAGTTATTTTCTTGGGCTGTGTTTTAAAAAGCTGAAGAAAATTATGAAATTTCTGGGGGAGTTGGAAAAAACTGTCAATCCTAAGTGTATATTTTAAAAGAAATTAAAAAAAATCTTCAACACTAGTCCCTAATTATTAAACAAATAACTAAGAAATGAGATGCAAGAAAGATTATTTACTGGTTAGGTACTTTTTTATAGTAGCTGCATCAGGCCTGGGGTCAGTCTTCATTGCAATGTAAACTGCAAGAGCGGTTTGATCGATATGAGAAATAACAGCATTGGCAGCATCAACGATTTCATTAAGTCTTTTCATTCGTTCCTAGGTAGGAAACAAAGCAATGTATAAAATAGTGCATTAAAATATTTTTATTTCTACTGTCCTAGCCATGAAACTCTAATGCACTATGTGAGTTCCTTCTAGGCCTAGAGCTCTGTGCTATCTTCTAATGTGACTTTTACCATTTCCAGTATTCCTGGATAAACAGGCTGAGGTGTGACAGTACCTAGCTTAAGCCTATAGTTCAGAATTGAAAATAAAACAAATTATAAAACTTACCAAAGTGACTTATTTTTAAACAAGGAAAATTCCTTTCTAGCATACCATTAAGATTTTAGAGATAATAATCTCTATTTTATGCCATGTCACATGAAAAAGCAGAAATTAAAAACCCCCCAAGTCCTCAATCCCAAGCAAATTCTTTCTAAATAATCATTAAAATAAGAAAGAGTAAACAAAGATTATAACCAAGACTCTTACTTAACTATGATCATTTTGAATAGTTTACTTAGTTGTTTCCTCTTTTGTCGAACTGCTTTTGAGAGACCTCCTTTAAATATTCTATTCTAGTACACTCTAAACCTTCCTGATTTTGCCATGTTCCTACTTCCATTAACAGTAACAAAAGCTGGCCTATGGTCCACATGAGACAATCTGAATTACCAAAAAAAAAAAAAAAAATCAAGTACCATCATTGCATAATTACTACACATTCATACATTTATTTATTTATTTATTGCCAGTTCTTATAATTATCTTAGTGTCATATTCAATTGGAAGAGATTAATTTTCAGTAGGCAGGAAAATAAGGCAGAAAGAGATGCACCTTTACTCAAAAATACAAACTTTAGCACTTATACAAAAAGCAAATTAGTAAAAAAATTACTAAATCTAACCTTTTCAGCATCCAATTGATGAAGACGTGCAACATACAGTGGAAGGTAAGCAGGATATGTCTCTTTCAATTCATTGTAAATGTCAGTAGAATCCAGCCTATGTAAAAGAAACATATTAGTAATTTTCAATTAAAAGCAAATTTTGGTTAAAAGTAAATGTAAACATTGCTTTACAGTTGTAGTCATTAAGATATTTTATAATGTAAGTATAAATATTAGAGGGACTAGTTACACATGATATATCTATGTGATAATGACTTCAGTTAAAAGTCCTATAAAACATTTAGATGAAACTAGGCATAAACATGATGCTGGAGATATGGCTCAGTGGGAACTCACACTGCTCTTGTGTTTGCGTGGATGTCTATCACATGTATTTGGGTGTCCACAGAGGCCAGAAGAGGGTGTCAAAAAAAAAAAAAA
>JADRCD010205371.1:9391-26592 GCA_019843815.1 Montemys delectorum | reverse complement strand
CAGGACTTGCAGTGGTGGGAGTATTGGGTTCTGATGATACCAAGTAACCTTGGTTTGTGTTGCTTACATTCTTACGCTTGTCCCTCATCATCTGGTTATCTGTACTGCTATATGCCCTTGCTAAATCTGATTGGAGCCTGTCCTTCCTGTGATCCTGATTGTGTCAGAACTCAACAGAGTCAAGCTGTGTCTGTGATCCTGTGATTCTGGGATCATGTGACCCTGGGCTTGTTGGAGCATCAGGGAGTGGAGCTTCCTCTGAGTGTTTTGGGAATGACTGCAGAGTTTGTTGCTCAAGGTCTGTTCAGGGCACCGGCCGGCCCAGACAGACTGGAAGCAACCCGAGCCACTGGTCTGGCAGAGTTCCTGTGTGCCTGGTCCTGCTGGTCCCAGTTACTCCTGGTAGTGGGACAGATGTTGGGTCTTCCTCACCTCTGATCCTGGGAGTGTCAGAGTGCCTGGGAGTGGAGCTTCCTCTGGGTGTTGTGGGACCGGAAGGAACCTGAGCCACTGGGCTGGTGGAGTTCCTGTGTGCCTGGTCCTGGCTGGTCCCAGCTTCTCTCAGTCCTAAGTTGCATTCTTTTTTTTAAATTTTTTTATTTTTTTTTATTTTGGTTTTTCAAGACAGGGTTTCTCTGTATAGTCCTGGCTGTCCTGGAACTCACTTTTCGACAAGGGGAGATTTTTATATAAATCAGATATTAATGTCCTTGGAACTACATGGTTTGATCTGTGATAATGAACTTTGTAACATCTTCATCTTTTTAAACTAAGTGATTAGTTTTTACTATTAAAATTAGAAAGTAAAGTAACCATTTCTCCGGGACCTGAAATTACAGAAGCAGACCACGATCTTTATTTACAGTCCTTTTTGAGCTTGTTTGATTCCTGTGGAGGAACTCTTGTACTTTGGCCTTTTGTTCAGTCTGAGCAGCTTTCTTCAGCAAGCTTAGGCAGTCTAGTTAATGATTTTACCTGAATTAGAATTGCATTATATTCCCAGCTTGCCATAGTAAAATATAGCTGTTTTGTAGTCTTCTTTCATTTTATTTATTCACATAATTATTTGTTGAGTATTTTTCTTCTTCTCTGTTAGCTCTTCTGCTAGAATACAAACTTAAGAGCTGCCCCCAAAAGAGCTTATCATAAAAAAGACTAGAAGGTCAAATAGAACAGAGATAGTGTCTTTAGATTAAGAGAGAACTCTTTGATGTTTGATGTGGGTCGCCTGGCCTGTGGGCTCTTAGCACACCCATGTGCTTGTGCTCTAAGAATGAGTGGTTCAAACAGAGGCTGGGGAGATAAGTGAAGCTTAGGTCTGGAAGGCATAGGACATGGAATTTAATAAAATGTGCTAATGAAAACCGATACGTTTAGCATGGGGATGTTTTTATCCATTTTCCTTTAAGGCTAATCTGAAGCCTTGTACAGAGGAATAATAGGTTTCTACAGAATTGTTTAATATGTTTATGTGTAAGCATGATGAAGGGTTGCCTGGTAAAGTCTGTTGCAGTTAGACCTTTTAATTAAAGAAGTTGAAACTGTGGCTCTGCTTCTCATGTTTTTTTGCGTTGAATCAGAGAGTGTAAACTCCAAGTGTCTGTAGAGGCATCAACCACAATTTCCCATTGGAGTCCTGAGTGAATGAGAAGTTGGCCTCAGTAGACATGCATAAGAAACAGTAACAGCATTGTTAAGAGTACAGTGAGCACAAGATTATCAAACATTTGCCTGAAAATAGTTGAAAAGTTATGTAATATACCTAAACAGTATATTTAAAATGACACCATACAGTTATCCACAATAAAAACTGTTTTGAGTTGTGGTTTAAGATTTCAAATTATGAATTTACTTCATAGATATTTACTTGAATCTAAAAGATGGAGTAGGGACTGTTGATGATTGTAGTAGAGGAGCTATCTTTAAGAAATTACTTGAATGCTCACTATGTGGTTTTCAATGTGGAAATTTGTAATAATTGCAAATACTTCGCGCAATTTTTCTTAAGAGTCAGGTGAACAATTGCCAAATTGGCTATCCAAGTAAGCTTTTGTTTGAAACAATGTTTTACACTTTATTATAATCTTTTTCTTTTCAGTGACCAGTGGAAATTGCTTATAGTGCTTGATGGGTTTGATCCATTTATTCATTTATTTATGCTCATTCAAAACAGTACTTTGAAGGTAGGTAGGTATAGGAGTGCACCAGTATTCAGAAGGCTGGCCTGGGCTGTAGAGTGAGACTAAAGGTTGCTGAGCACTTGCTGATCTGCTTTTGTGGTATATTTACTGTAATTTTGTTTTCCATAGGTTATGCTTCCTCCTGGAGCCCAACACTCTGATGAGAGAGGTGCTAAAGAAATAATTCTTGATGACGATGAATGTCCTTTACAAATCTTCAGGGAATGGCCAAGTGACAAAGGTAGAGACTACTCTACTCCACCAGTCAAATTCTGCTACCTCTTCTTCATCTGGTGATTTGGAAAATGTGTGTGTGTGAATGTGCGTTTGTGATGCGTTTTGGCTCTAGTGTTCAGTTTTTTCATAGACTTGCTGAACAACTTCTCGGTGGTACCTTGGCCAGTGGGGCTACACTCAACTCATTGGAGTGTCCTTTGCAGATGACATGGTAGATGAGATGCCAGACTGCTAGCTGTAGAAGACCACCATTAAAGATGATCTGTGAAACTGTCCATACTGAGCACATGGGCTATGTGGTATTTGAGCAAGTTTGTTAGGACCTGGACAGTAACCTACACCCACAAGGACTGTCTAGTAACATAGTCCCTTCAGATATAGGCTGAGTAATCAGAACTCAGAATGCAGAAGTATTTTAGATACTTTGAAGGTGGATCCAAGTCTAAGCATGGCCTTTTCCTATGTGTAACATATACCTTACGCACAACCTGCATATAATTTGGCACATGATTTTTAATGTGTTGATGTTGTACGTGCAACCTCTCATGAGGTTTGGTTTTGGAAAATGTAGCACTTTGGATTCAGGTGTTGGATTTAGGGATGATCAACTTGTAATGTGTACACGTTTGTTGCTGTGTAGACATTTTCCTCTGCGTCATTAAGATTGATATAGTTGGCTTTCTAGATGAGTGCCTTTACATTATTGAAGACACAATCCTTCCTTATCATATCAGTTTTGCATGTAAATAGATAGTTTAAAATACATCCACCCCCAAAACACAAAAACCCCAAGAATAAGTGCATTTCCAGCTTCATACACATTCTGCAATATGCTAGACAGTTAAGATAGTTTATTTTGAAAATCATTTTTAATTTTGAGTTAATTCATTTGAATTAAATAAAAATCAGGTCAGCTGACATATTTGTTTATGTGTATTTTGTGTGAATGTTTGCTTATAAGGCTGTGTACAAGTACAAGGTCATTTATTTTTAAGCTAATGTGCTATTTACTAGTATATGTTGTCCTTGCTAGCTATCTTGCTTGTTTGGAGTTTTTCAGAGCACACAGACTAGACTAGTTCATCCTTCACTGAGTAAGATATCAGTTGTCTGAGCTTTGCTCTGCTACTCCTTGACAGACGTTAAGTAAAATATGTCTTCTTGGTTTTGTTTGGGCCTGTGGTTGTCAGTCAGTGATCATCCCCCTGGTTTGCTTGGCTGATAACTGCCGTTGTCACCGTTCCAGGGATTTTAGTTTTTCAGTTGAAGAGGAGACCACCGGACTACATCCCAAAGAAAATGAAGAAACATGTTGAAGGGAAGCCGTTGAAGGGGAAAGATAGAGCTGACGGCTCTGGCTACGGCTCTGCTCTTCCTCCTGAGAAGCTGCCCTACTTAGTAGAGCTAAGCCCAGGTGAGAAAGATGGGTATAGTAGGAAATGTGTTTTTACCATAAATGTTTCTACTTTCTAATTTATTAAGTGTCCATTTACTTAAGAAATCAAACATTCATAAAATGGCATTTATTTTTCAAAAAGCAAAAAAGACTTTTCAGGCCATAGAATTCATTAATTCATGAACAAAAATTAAGTTCACATAAACAAAAATAAATATAATACACTCTTTAAAGTAATAAGTAGTATTTAAATGTTTTAAATATTCAGTTCCTTTTAAGAAAACTTTTCTAAAGTAACTTTAGTTAAGGTACTAGAAACAAATTGAAATTTATTCATCCTGGAGTTAATCTCTGAATATGTATGTGAGAGAGGAAGAGATTATGCTAATTGTTTATGACATATGTACAGTGTTTATTAGATTTAACTATGTCTTTGAAACCTATCGTAGTAACTAGTAGGCTACTTTAAAATAAGTTTATTTTCATATTACTCTTCTAGTTATATCACAGAATTCTTGCAAGCTGAAGCTGTTGTCATAAGTTAGTTACTAGGTGGACAAATACACTGACCTTCTGTCAGTGTGTTACAGATACATACATCCTCATGCAGTATGTATTAGCATGTATGTGCTCTATGTAACATGTTAGTCAGCCAAAATTACATCATTTCCAATTTAGTTAAAATGGCATTGTGTGGCCTGTATCATTAAATATTATGAAGATATTTCATCTACTTTCTTCTAGTTAGGAACTAAAATAAAAGTCAGTAATTACAGAAAAATAGCATTAAAAAATATATTACATAAGTAATGTGTGGTTCCTTGGGGCAGGTTTTTCCCTCTCTCCTTCAGGTTTCAGTGTTCATTTTTATTTCTAAGGTTGCTTCAGTTTCTCCCAGCTGGCTATTATAATTAACTTGAGATTAGATATGTTTTTAGGATACAGCTGAGTTACACTGATGCAGAATAGAATAGAAATATTTGAAAGCCACTCTAATTTATGGCCAGGGCAGTATTGTTCCAAGGTTAGTAGTTTCATATTCATTTGGTTTGAGGACCTGTATTCATTGCTAAGCAGTTTGTGAAGAATTACTGGTGCTGCTTTGTCCTCAATTCTCTGCCTAGGAGTTCACGGTTAGTCAGAGATGTCCTGTGATATAAGGACATGGTGCCTGTTTACCTGAAGGAAGGAAGAGAAACTGTGAAAATGTCATTGGATTTTAACTGAAAACTTTAAGGCTCTTTTTCCAGGTTGGGTCTGTCCTTTGAAATGTGGCATTGGTTGGAGAACTTATGTGTGGTAGTTGAACAGTCTTAGTTGTTAGCAGTTGACAGTAATCTTAAATGTGCAGTAGAAAATAGACTTTGGTAGACAGCAGAGAGGCTACATCAGACACCATTCTGGGCTTCAGACAGAGTTGTAACAGCACAGAGTGACTCAAACGTCATATCTAATGACTGCTTCCATTTTTTTTTTTTTTTCTCATGTCTCAGATAACTACATGCATTTAATGACCCTGGGTAAAATCAGTTCTGTACTGCTCATGAGATGCTAGCAACAACACAACTGTATATTCACTAGTACCTTTCTTAGCTCTCTGTTACCTTTAGGCAACATTTCATTGAGCTCCCTATGTAGACAGATCAATGGATATGAAGATGACTAAGACTGTCCCTGATACCAGGCAATGAACTCAGTTCATTTTCAGTGCCTCTCCAGATCCACACGCCCTTCCAAGTTCTTTGGTCTGTTTGTAAGAGCTGCCTTCATATCCAAGATGAGAAAACATTGCTTGTGTCCTAAAGGTGGTGGGATTTGCTGGCAGGTGTTAGAATAAGGTCTTTGTTTACTCAGAGCTGTGTTACTATACCTGAGTGAATACTTTCCATAATGAGAAATATTCGTGCATGTTGATATGTTATGGGTGGATAAGGACTATATTCGCATTAGGCACATTGTCAGTCAAGTGTGTGCCCTCAGTGTGGAAGACGGCGAGGTACTGGCAGGAGTTTTCTGAGGTGCAGGTGTGATTACAGAAGAGTGGAAGCTAGGGTGCTGATTGTCTTGTGTGTTGGATTTGAATGTGTCCTTTAAACAGAGGGAGCCTGGCAAGTGGGGTGGTAACCTATCAGGTTAACTCACTGTTAACACAAGCTGTCCTGCTGCTTGGTGACTCACCTATTACCCTGCTGTTTTCCTTAACAGTCTGCACTGGTTTCTAAAACACTGACTGGGTCTGCTGTAGTCTTTTCCCCTCAGCTCTGATTGCTGGTGGGTAAAATGTGCCAATTCTTCCTTTGAAGCATCTAACTGAAGCTCACCCTTTTCGTCTCTTCTCCTCCTTCCCTCTCCCACCTGTTCTGCATGGTCTCTGTCCTGCTGATGCTGCCTTCACCTGGGTCCTGGCATGTCTCTTAATCCCAGGGAGAAGGAATCACTTTGCCTACTACAGCTATCACACTTACGAAGGTAATGCTATGCTTAATACTACTTTTATAATTGGATCACTAACAGGACCTCCTAGGTGAGCAATGTTGACTGAGTAGACACTGTATGTGTAAGAAGTGTATCATTCATATCTATTTAGTGTTCCATGTCCAGAACCTAGATAATTTATTGGAAGCCCCCTCCCTTTTTAATTGCTTATCTTTCCCAAGTTCCCTCTGGGAAGTGAATGCAGACAGAGGATTGAGTGCAGATTTGTAGCGTGCAAGCAAAGGGCCATTAAGTGCTCTTGGGCAGTGTTATGGCCTGTGTCCCTTTCATACTTACAGAACAGCTAAGCACCCCTCATCCCAAAATTTGAAATGTTTTAAGTGCTGATATGAAGCCAGAAGGGAAAGTGGCTCATGTAATAAATAACCTCATGTAATGGGTATAGTTATCACCCAGGCACCCGAAATATGTTGGGTGCAGTTTCCTGTGAGGCTGTATATTTAGCTGTATATTAGATGGTTATAGAATTCATATTTAAACATAAGTTCCACCACCACAATATGTAGCATATTAAATATATGTCAGTATGTCACAGTCTGAGGGAAAATTGCATTTGAAACTTGGCTAGGGCTTTGGTAGCCTATTGTGTCTGTCATGAGTCTGATTATGGAATTTTCCACTGGAGAGGCACTCAGGTGCTGTGGACAGTTGACTATGTAGAGTGCTCCCTGGAGGTTGAAGACAGTTGGAATGGAGGTTGAAGGAACATCCAACACTCCTGCTTATGACCATCGGCTTCCAGTCCAGAGCTGGAGGTGGGTTGCCGTGGGGAGCTCTTCTAGCCATTCTCACTTGGCAGCTTCCCTCTGCTTAGACTAGATGCTCTGTCACCCACTGGTCCAATAGTCATTAGTTTCTCTGTATTCTATACAAGGTTGTCTCTGGCTTTTGTTGTAGTGAAGTAGGAAGAAAGGAGAGACTGGGAACGCAGCCCAGTCTGTTAGTGTCACAATATATAATGTCCCTCTGTAAGCTGCAGAAGAATAGTGATGTAAATACAGCTCTAATAGACATGCCTTTCATGTTTTTGTGGTTTTAATTCACATGGTTACTTATTTTGATCCTTTTTAATTTATTTGTGTAGTTTATGTGACCATATTGCATTATGCTTCCACTTTTAATATAACTGCTCAAGAACATTAACTGTTAAAGAAGGTTAGTGTGGCTAGCTACCAAGGAGCTTGCAACTTATGGGGGCCTATTCCAGTGAGAATCTTTGTAGTACAAGGTTTCTGTGCTCTGAATATAGGAAAGGCACAGTTGTGAGCTGCCTGTGATAGTCGAGGAAATGTAACAGTAAATATCCCGGGGAGGCGGGGAGGGGTCCATGTCCAGGAAAAGGCCACAAGCTTTGGTTTTGTTTTTGAGGCAGGGTTTTAATGTGTAGTTGGGTTTTAACTTTTCTTTCAAACTCCGCCTCCAAAGTGCTGAAATAATCATGTACCACAATATTTAGCTTCTGTGATTTTGATGTCTCATTGGAATCCAGAGTTTATGAGAACAGTTAGAAATGAAAATATTCCAATCTTAAGAGAAAAGACACAGACAGTCCATTTTGGGAGGTCCATATAAGGCATTATGTCTCTGACATACCCTGATCTCTTACCTTCACCCAGTTGTTATAGATTTTGATAATTCATAAATAGAAAATTATATCAGTGGAATGCTATTTTGTGTACTCTAAACTAAAAGCTAGATCTAGATAACTAGGTATTAATGGTATCTTTTGTTTTTAAGAGTTCAGACTACATCACAGCTGAGAGACTTTTAATAATCTTTGTATACACACCAAAACTGTCTAAACTTCTGAACCTCTTGTAGGTAACATTTGATTCTAGTAACTTAAGATTTGAATCAGTGCCTGAAAGTTACTTGGCTAGTCATGAAACAGACTGGGGAGACTTTAAAGGAAACCTTTGCAACTGAATGTTGGGCTGTGGTGGAAGCCTGCTGTGTACTAACTGCAGTGTTCTGTGAGGTCATATGTTAACTCTGAATACAGGCATCTTCTGCTTCCTTTCCTCCAGCCTCTTCCCCATCACAGAGAGTTAAGCTTATGGCACTGTCAATACACATTTTCTTTAAAGGACACAAAATTGGATGGGTACAAAGCTGGGTAGATCTGGAGGAGTTGGGATATGGTGTGAACAGCATCAAAACATGTATGAAATTCTAAAAGAACTAATTAAAAAATAAAAAGCAAAATTTGTTTTCTGCCTTTGACTCCAGTTCTTCTCAAGGACATTAGCATATCATAGCATCGATTATCAGCGGCAGACATTGGGATCCCATGAAACTCACTCTAGGGCTGTGGTTCAGGAGGTCTGGGTGAGCTGGAGGGCTGCACAGTTAAGACCTGTTATGCCCCACCAGCTGCATTGTGCTGTGAACTGTAAGGGTGCATGGTACTTCTGTCCAACAAAGGCACTGCATTGAAGTAATGGCTTATGTGGTCCTACTCCGTGTTCTCAGTACAGTTCCATCCTCAGAGTCAGTAAGTGGGTATTAAGGGAGGATGCAGGAAAACTTATAATTACAAAGTCTTGGACTCAGTGACACTATACACTCTACCCGAGCAGAAGCTGCTTGGCTTCTGTATCTGCTTAAGTTGTATTGAAACATCAGCTCTGTGGAAAGAAATCCTGAGACGTAAAACCGTGCTGTCCTTAGTAAGATAAACTTGTTTGTTTCAAGCATAAGAACATCAGACTTGACAAACAGTTCTGTGTTTTCTCTTCCATCTCCAGATGGCTCTGACTCCAGAGACAAGCCAAAGTTATACCGCCTTCAATTAAGTGTGACTGAAGTTGGGACAGAGAAGTTTGATGACAATTCTATCCAGGTACTTGATCATGCCTGCTGCCTAAGCCTTTTATGATAGTTCCTCCTATCAGTAATTAGTAAGCACTCAGCAAAGAACCAGCTGCAAGGAAGTGAATGAAGGTGACAGACAGACCTTGCATTTGAATATGCCACTCATGCTCTCTGGCTCACTTTTCTCTGATTTAGTGTGGAGAGAACGTGGTTTGTCTGTATCCAGAACGCATGCATGGAAACATGGACTGGTTGTGACAGTCTTCTCTGAGTGTTTACTTCTGATTAGAAAGTGAAGGTGCTGGTAACAACTTACAGGGCTGTTTCAGGATGGTGGAGATACAATGGGAATGGTGCTAGCACTGCGTGTGTGTGTGTGTGTGTGTGTGTGTGTGTGTGTGTGTGTGTGTCTATTCTGGGTTTGGAACTCAGGACCTCTTACAAATTGTCAACTTCTGAACTACTTCCCCAGGCCATTATATGATTAGTAAAACAGTTACAATGTGCCTTACAACAGGTTTTTAGATATCAACAGGTCCAGCTGTCCTGACATGGTTTTACACTATAAGAGAGAAATTTACTTAAGAAAGCAGAGAACTGAGGGCTTCTTAGACTTCATTCATCATACCAGAACTCTACACACTGTGTGCTTCATGATGAAACTCTCTTTTCCTTCTCTTCTTAGCTCTTTGGCCCCGGGATTCAGCCACATCACTGTGATCTCACCAACATGGATGGAGTGGTCACTGTGACACCCAGAAGTATGGATGCAGAGACCTACGTGGATGGTCAGCGCATCTCAGAGACCACAATGCTGCAGAGTGGCATGAGACTGCAGTTTGGCACCTCGCATGTGTTTAAGTTTGTGGACCCCATCCAGGACCACGTTCTTTCCAAGAGATCTGTGGATGGAGGCCTGATGGTCAAGGGCCCAAGACATAAACCTGGGTGAATGTGATAGATCAGCTTAAGGATTTTAGAGTGTTTTGGCTATAAAGTAACTTCAATTAGATGGAAATATCTTTATTTACAGTTTATTACATTATTTTTTAAAAAATTTCTGTGTGTATGTGTGTGTCTGTTCTTTTTTGGAGTTGTGAGGACACCTCATAGGAGTAGGTTCTCCTACTTGTGGGTCCTGTGGATCAAACTCAGGTAGTCAGGCTGCCATTTTTCCCATCCTTAAATATTCAGTTTTAAAAGATCAAGGTGAAGAAGGGTCTGGAATGCTTAAAAACAGGTGCCGATCTTACGAACAATCACAGTTTGGTTCCCAGCACCTAAATCAGGCAGCTTATAACTGTCTGTAATGCTAGTTCTAGGGGTCCTGATGTGGGCATTATACATACACATGCTGCACATGGTATATATGCAGGCTAAGCACTCACCCATTTAAAATAATTTTTTTGAAGATCAAAGTGGATTTTATGAAATGGGAGTTTATCACAAATTTGGATTGGTCTTGGAGCAAGCACGTAGATTCTGACTTTATCTTGAAATTGGTTTTAAAGTTACTTACTTTTAAAGTTGACCGGTTTTTTTGTGGACCATCATCCTATGTAACTAAGAGTATTTAAAAATCCTTCCTTGATGTATTTCCCTGCTTCATATTCTGCTCCCTGAGAACCATGGTAATGCAAAGGAAAGTCTGTTTAGGAATTGAGAGCATTTTAGCTCCACCTAGTGTTTTCCTGAGGTCTTGCAGTGTGGTCTACTAATGAGCTTTTTGGAGAAGAGTGACTTTTCCTTTAGTGATAATTTTGAAAACATACACTGTTTAGCTATTTTGCTGTCTATTTTATAGGTTAATAAAGTATATTTTGGAAAAATAGGTGCCATAGCTCTTCATGGTATTTAAAACAAACTTCTAAGTCCACAAAAGTGTAACTTTCTGCCAAAGAGTATAAAAATAAACCAACCGTGCTGGTAGTCTCTGCATGGCCCTGGCCTGAAACTCAACTGTGTAGTCCAGGCTGGGCTCAGATTCACAGAGGTCCACCTGCTACAGGGACCACTGGCCACCTTCACAGACAGGACATGTTGGACCAGCTTCTCATCTCAAGTTGTTTGCTTGCTTGCTTGTTTGTTTATTATAACTTTTTTTGTATCGTATAGACTTGGGTGTGCATACCACATGGAGGCAGGAATCTAGCCCAAGTCCAGAGTGACTTTATACTAACTTAGATGCTATCATGTTATGATTTTTGGCTATATGAATCACAGGATTCAGAACATAATAATAGCATGTAGCTGCTTGATGGATAATGAACAGATAGGTAAATAATTCATGAATCAGTGTATTATCACACAGCCCTCAAAACATCAAAGTGATGTCCCGCAGACTGTTACATGCAGAAAGTGAATGATTATTTAGCCTTTAGTAAAAATGCTTTAACTTCTTACACGTTATTATTCAGAGCATGGTACTGCTTTACAATATAATATATTTTATTTTCTTAGAGAATTTTATAGAGGAGTTTCTCATAAAAAATGGCTTGAATTTCTACATTATTTCCTTGTTTCAGTCTCTAGGTGAAGCTTTGAAATTAAACCATGTAGTTCTTAGATGTTAGAACAATCCAGAAATAGCCATATCCTTGTTCTTGATGACTTATAGGCACCTTAGGCTCCTTCTCCCCTTAGGTTGAGACCAGGGTGTTGTATTTACTCTGTTTGTGCCAAAGAATATCGTTTCGCTTGTCTCAACTTTGTCCCTATTGAAAATGTGATTTTTTTTTGTTTGTATTATTTAAATTTTATTATTATTTTGTATAAGTGTTTTGCCTGTGCACATGTACAGCATATGTGTGCTTGATGCCCACAGAAGCCAGAAGACTGTGTTAGATCCCCTGAAACTGGAGTTATAGATGGTTGGGATCTACTATGTGGTTGCTGGGAACCAAACTCAGCAGATGCTCTTAACCTTAGAGCCATCTCTTTAGTCTCAATATTTTGTTTTTGTTGTTGACATGTAGTTTTAAAAATAGGACCATGAGAATTTTTTGATGTACCTCCTAATTAAAAGAAGTTCACATATTTACTGTCACTTTTTAAAAGTGTATGCCAAAGTAAATGAATTTATTAATGATATTTGAATATTAGAATACTCATCTATTCTTGCTGTGTTAAGAGTACTACCTTGTCAGTTGAAGTTTAATTTTTATGTTTCTTTTTCATCTCAATAGAGCCATTCAAGAGACAACCTTTGATTTGGGAGGAGATATCCACAGTGGGACAGCATTGCCGGCAAGCAGGGTAGGTATTCACAGACGAATGACCTGATCATCCTGTGGTTTTGATGTTCTAGGACATCCAAGATCAGAGGCTCCTTTATAAAGAACTTCACAGTGGCCTCTCTCTGCTGCATCCCACTCTGCTGTATCTGTTCACACAGTGATGCTTGAATGAAAGGTAGCTAGCTGTTGCTTTTGTCCTGAGGTCAGAATCTAGTACTTTCTCTTTCAATTGGAGTATGTGCGTTGCCTGTGCTATGTGTGTAACTAACCTCTGTGGCCAGATCATGCTGAGGATAATGGACTTTTATTACTTTATTCCCTTGGTACAGGTCTCCACTGGGTACTCACCTCCAACAGTCATTCTTTGGTCTTGTATAGACAAGTCATTTCTCTCTTCATTTTGGTGATCTATTCCTGGATTACAATAACTGCAAAACTTGTAGAGCTAAAACAGCAGTCCCTTCATTTACTGACAAATTGGCTTGAGTTTACTAGGGCAGTTGGCTTACTGGCCTTGTTCCTGGTCCCTCATGTGAATGTAGTGAGCTAGCAAGTGAATCAGAGGACACACTGTACAACTACCCACCCTGCCTTTCTATAGTTGAGTGGTGTTTCTAGGACCTTGAATTCACAGGTGTTTTCATGGGTTAGGCTCAGGGCTGGCGTAGGACCGTTTTCTCTGCCTTTTATTGGTTGAAGCAAGTCAGTACCAGATTTGGAGGGAAGAGGTCTCCTTGAACTGTGTTCTTGTGTTGTTGATTTTTTTTTTTTTGAGACCATAATGCAACTAAGTCTGGAATATTCTCATCAGTGTCAAAAAGACACAGGATTTCCTGATTTAGCTTATTATATTCCTCTAGTTGCTGACTCCATTCTGCTGCCCCTGTTCTCAGCATAATTTCTTGAAGACATGGTCTGAGGTGGCTATTCATTTGTTCTAGGCTGTTCTCCTTTGCTTTCTGTGTTCTTGTTATAAAAGTACAAAAATAGCCACTGTTTGAGGCATACCTTTCTATTTCCAGGGTAATTCTGTCTTTATCTCTGAGTCATGGCTTGGTGGCTCTTTCTAGATGGATTTTTGGCACTCCTTTCTCAGATATACTTAATTTCTGAAAGTTGAAGAGCTAAGTTGTCACCTCTAGGGCTCTGTCTCTTGTATTTATGTATAGTCCCTGGGAGACCTTGCCATGTTGGATAAGATTATACCATTTGTTGTTGTCTATGATCCCTAATGTATGCCTTTGACCCTGGTCTCTCCAAACTGACATCCTCAGAGGCTTGACTGACTTTCTGTGTCATTTTTATGATAGAATGTCCGATGGGAACTTCAAATTTAATGTAGCAAATCAAGCTTGGCTATTGTTTTTGTTCTTAAACTTAACTCTTTCTCATCATCTTTATTTTAGTAAATTATACCACCAGCCATGGCTTTGCCCCATGACTTTAATTTCTTATCTTCGCCCAGCTTCTGCATGAGGACTGCCATGTCCTATTTCTCTGGCTGTAAAGTGTCTGTATACCTCTGCCTTGCTCATTAGCAGTTTTGTGAGCAACAGCTCCTCTTGGGTGCTCCTAGTCAGCTCTTGCTGGTTTTCATTGCTCTGGAATTATAGAGACATGGTTTTGTTTCTGTTGGAGCTCTGCTGTCAGAGCTGCTTGTATCTTCCTAGTTCACAGACAGCTCTTGGAACTGTGCCCTCCATCCCTCCAGGAGTGTCGTAAGTAGTGTCTGCCCTCCTCCCTTACTTACACTCTTCCTGAGTGTTCCACTTGTCTCTCTGAAGCTCTTTCTACCTTGTACTTGGTCTCATTCTTTGTTTTCATATGATTGGCCGCTTCTTGTCTTAGCCTGCCCTCCTGATGGGGGTGGGGGGAGTTGTTCTTGAGCATCATCCAGTCATACTACTCCATGTAAGACTTTTATATAACTTATTTAATACGGCTGCTGTCTTTGCTTGCTAATTGATGATGTAGCCTATGAGCTCTGGACATGGGAACCCTGCTTCTTCGATTGCTCTCATGCCTCTCTTGCTTTGAGTAGTGCCACGCTGCAACAGAATCTTGGCACATACAAATGAATAAAGACTTGAGAGTCCAAGCAGAACTTTTCTCATCACAATGTATTCTCAGCACAGAAGACTTGGTAAATAGAGGGAGAATGAAAATCTGTTATCCATAGTATATAGATTAGTCTTTTCAACACTGTTGGACCCTTTCCAGAGTGCTTGCGTCATAGGGAGGTGTATACCTATGCCCTTGTGTGCACTCACATGTTTCAACTCTATTAGGCTTTGTCTGTCTATGTACATTATACTGTTAGGTTGTGAGTAGTTTTTTGTTTTCTTAAGTCACTTAAGAACAGTTCTTTAGGCTGGGCAGTGGTGGCGCACACCTTTAATCCCAGTACTTGGGAGGTAGAGGCAGGTGGATTTCTGCGTTTGAGGCCAGAGTGAGGTCTACAGAATGAGTTCCAGGACAGCAAGGGCTACACAGAGAAATCCTGTCTCGAACCCACCCACCCCCAAAAACAAAAAAACAAAAAAACACCACCAACAAAAAAACAACAATTCTTTAGTACATAAGCACATGCACATGTACTAATTTAATTTTCTGTTGCCATTACTCACCACTTATAAGCTTATTTTAAAAAAGTTTTAAAACCTAAAAATTGTGCCATCTGTTGATTAGTTTTATTTTGTGAATATAGCTTTGGGAAGTAAAATGACTAGTCTTTCAAAATCATTTTATCTTCATATTTTGTTGAAAAGTTTATTCCTTGCCCTTTGAAAATCAACATAGTTATGTCTTTTATGCCATTGTGTTCAGTACTGAGAGCTTCTGGGCTGGGCATTGGGCAGCGTGCCCTGTGTGTTTCTGAATTACTACCTGGTCTGTGTCCTTACCTTACCTGTGTAGCACCTGCACATCAGATTGCCACCTGCAGTGCTAAGTGTAAAGCCGATGGCTGGGGTGTAAGGTGTTCTAACACACTCTGGCTTCCCTTGTCACAGAGCACTACTAGACTGGACAGTGACAGGGTGTCCTCTGCCTCTAGCACAGCTGAGCGTGGGATGGTAAAACCGATGATCCGACTGGACCAGGAGCAGGATTATCGACGAAGAGAAAACAGGTAACTCACGTTGACTCTACTGGGCTTTTATGACGATTGTTACCGAATTGAAGAAAAAAATGACTGTTTAGCAGGTGCATTCCTCACTTGCCACAGTGTAGGCGTGCTGACACAGGCATGTTGGGTCACACTTGGTCTTTTATGTTGGCTGCTTTATATACACACAGAGAAAGGATATCTTCATAACATGTTAGTATGCCATCATTTTTATAGATTGTATTCATTTGTAGAGATGTAAAGACACAAATGATTTTGGAGAGACATATTCCCTGTGCAGACTCCGTGGTATGTCTCCCTGTTGAGGCAAGTAGAGGGTGAATTAGTTTTCTTATATTGTTGCTTCATTTCTTGTAACACAAAGCTTCTCTGCTTTCTGTACTCTTTTATGCTTTCTAGTATGTTACTTTAATAAATCAGAAATCCGTGTCTCTGCTATAGCAGGCCGTGTCCCACATGCTCACTGTTAGTGACACCATAGTAGTCAGATGCTGAGTGAATGTGTTGTTGGCAAGAGCTGAAGACACTGACTGACCTGTCTCAGTGTTTTGTAGGAGGCATTTGTGTTCTTGTCAGAGATCCAGAACAGATTATTGGCAGAAGCAGGGGACATGCTTCGGGTTAGAGGTGTTTGTCAACCCAAGACATCGTTTATTATTTTACTATCATCCAGCAGAGGGCACTGTGTATAAGATAATAACTTCAGTCCAGAAGTGAAATACTTAATTATCAGTAAATATCAGGGTACTTTTATTGTGTGTTTTTGACTGTTCATTTTTTTGCTGTGTGATTATTAGGTGTCATACGTGTAGTTCTCTTTCCATGTTTGCACTTGTATTGGGTGGTGTAGAGTAAATATGTTGTCCACCATAGTGGAGTGGTGCTTTGGTTTTGTTTTGTTTTTTTTTTTTGAGATGGGCTGCAGTATATAACCTGGCTGTCCTTGGACCTCAGTATGTCAACCAAGCTGGAATTGGACTCAAAAAGATCCTCTTGCCTCCGTCTCCCAAGTGCTGGGGGTTAAAGGCGTGTGTTTCCATGCCCATGAGTTGATGTTATAATGAGTACAGTCATGCATCTATATGGTGATGGGGAAGTGTGACTAGGAATCTAACTGGAAAGAGGAGAGACAGAACATGTAAGCAAATAAATATCCTCTTGCTATATCAAAGTAGCCATGGCTAATTAAAAATTATTCCATATAAGAATGCTTTTTTGACAGTATTTTGCAAGGTAAGCCTAGTGTGTTTTGCAAATAGTGGTTTTATTTACACTAAGTATGTTGTTTGTTGATACTAAGACAAGATGGAAACATAAACCTTTCTTCTAATAACTACTAGAGTTTTCACATTTACAATGCTGAAATTAGCAACTCTTAATTTAAATGGTGTACCATAAAATCCGAGTCATTTTAAAAGGCTTAAAATTAAAAGTTTAGGCAAGTATAAGCACCCTTTAGAGTGATGGGAATGATTTTTCTTTTAATCGTCAACAGTTTTATTCCTTTTTCCAATTTATATAAACTCTTTACTAAATTTGTTAAAACAGTGAAATGAGTAGTTTACACAGTTTAACCAAGCTAAAGCATTGGAAGCTGCTGGCCAAGCATGATAGTGCATATATACCTTTAATCCTGGAAGCAGGCAGATTTCTGTGATTTTATGAGTTTGAGGCCAGCCTGGTCTATACAATCACTTCCAGACAGCCAGAGGTTT
>JADRCD010205370.1:0-18050 GCA_019843815.1 Montemys delectorum | reverse complement strand
GATAGAGACAGAGCTAGAGCTACAGACAGAGATAGAGACAGAGGTAGAGACAGAGACAGAGGCAGAGCTAGAGCTAGAGACAGAGACAGAGGCAGAGATAGAGGTAGAGATAGGAATAGAGATAGAGATAGAGATAGGGACAGAGACAGAGACAGAGGTAGAGACAGAGACAGAGGCAGAGGCAGAGATAGAGGTAGAGACAGAGACAGAGGCAGAGATAGAGATAGGAATAGAGATAGAGATAGAGATAGGGACAGAGACAGAGTCAGAGGCAGAGGCAGAGATAGAGATAGAGCTAGGGATATGCACAATGCAGAAGGAGTTGGTGTCTGAGGGGCAGCTACTAAAGCCGATGCACTTGAGGGCCTCAGGAAATAAGACTGGACAAGGCTCGGGAGTCATCCCAAACGCCATACCAAGCAAGCTGATGGCAACAGCAGCAAAGTCTGTGTCAGGAGCCTCACACCCGCCAGTGTGGGGAAAGTGGAGAGTGAGAAGAGGAGGCCACCACCACAGCACCTGTTCTCCTGTGACATAGCCAGAGGCTTCTGGACAGTTGGCAGAGGTCACAGTCAGGAAAGAGCACAATGCTGATGCCATGGGAGCGCTGCCCGGGCAGAGCCCATCCCAGTAGGAATGCTGTAGTCACCAAGTCTACGGGAGAAATAAGACCCAAGTGAGATAGGAAGTGTTCACCAACCAAGTAAAAAATAAAATGGAAGAAAAAGGAAAGACAGGATGGACAATTTTAATCTACTTGTTGAAATAAAACTGCCCTACTATATAAAAGACTTGTTTATCTATATTATTAATTATGGCGTATTGTTTTGTGGTATATAAAGAAGTAGATGTTTGGATAGAGGAAATGACTATAACCAGGTTAACTTTACCTATTTTCTATAAAATGATTTATTTTTATTAGTCTGGAGGGTCTATGTGAAATGAACTACATAGCTAGCTAATAAAAGCCTTGCTTGAAATTTAACTTGGGTCTGTTTATTTTCAGAATATTTATTGAACATACTCAGTACACAGACCTGTTGCTCGGTTCTGGGGCCACCAGGAAGAACTGGGCATTGTGTGTGTCTTCAAAAGTCGGACATAAGTAATGGGGAGCCAGGGACTGGCAGTGGGGTGAAATCCCATTTTCAGAATAGGGGTGTCTTTTCTGTAGAGAATTTGTAAACAAAATATCCAATAAATTTCAGTACTTCTAAGCAGTATCGGTCATAAAACACTCCTGTAAAAAAAGCAGTCATGTTTTGGCAAAGGATAGCCTGTGGGTTAAACCCAGGCAGCTGTCTGTTTTTATAAATAAAGTTTTATTGGAACAACTCTTATTCATTTATGTATCATCCATGCCAGCTTTCTTTTCTACCATGGTGGCTGAGTTGAGTGGTAGAGACGGAGGCCAGATGGCCACAGAGAATAAAATATTTACTATCTGGCCCTGGCAGAGGAAGCTTGCTGACCTCTGTCCTAAGTCATAAACAACTATTGCCCTATACAGAATAATACACATGTCAACTTCAATTAGCGCTTTTTATTACTTGCCCCTTAATAAACAATGTGTTCCACAACACAGTTCATTCTGGAAGTCCAAGTTGTATAATGTTGCCCAAGGGCTCAGCTGCGTGCACATGTCTAGAATAAACTTGTCAGGACTTGGGCTCCACTCTGGCCCACAAGCCTACATTATGCCTGCGAGGGGCTTCAAAGGGAATGACCTTGCCCCCTGCTTATAAAGTTAAGGAATCAAAAGTCCACTGACATTTTGTCATCTGCATGTAGTTTTGTTTGGGAATTATAATCATGAGTGACATTTAATTTGATAGAGCAGGTGGAGACTGAGGTGTGTGGTCACTTTTCTTGGTTATGTACAAGTTTAGTTCTGGGACATTTTACATAATTTAAATGGCATCCTTAGAGTGCCATTAATTTATCTATAAATGATACCTTTATATGACTGTTGTATAAGAGAAATCCAGTATGTCACACCTCCTACTGTATGGGACCATTCCGTGATATCTCCTGAAAACGGCTAAAGGTCATGAGGACTGTGATATGCAGAGGATCATGCAGGCTCTGGGTGAAGACAACCTCTCCAAACGGAGGCTATCAGGCCTTCCTGTTCCCAGGAGTATCTCTGCCAGGAATTGTCATGACCATGAAGACAGCAATGCATGTGTTTCCTCATGTACCAGCCTTGACCACATATAAAAGTGACCTCATTTCTCCTCACGACAGTCATGGGGAGAACTTTGTGGGTGGGCCACTGAACTTCAAACCTGTGCCTGACGCCTAAGAGCATTGTCATAGTGGTGCGGGGGGCGGGGGGTGGAAGAGAGGAGAAAGTCATGAGGAAGAGCGTTCCCACCCTGTGGATGCACTTCTGCTGCCAGGCCAGGGGATGCATTAACAGAGTAAAGACCACAGCCTCTGGAGCTGCCCACCCAGCACACCTTCAGATCCACCAAGGAGAGCAGTCCAGACCTACAAGCCTGCAACACTGCGATGGGAATTTAGACCTTGGACTTAGAGTACCAAGTTTCATCTCAGGAGGATGAAGGCAGCATGATCAGAGGAGCCAGGCTGCGTTCTAGACACTGCTAAGGCAGCGCCTCCATGCCTGGACCACAGAGTACAGCAACATGGTGCTTGGCTTCCAAAAGCAGAAAGTGGGTCCTACATTGTAGGAGTCTTACAAGAGAATGGGGCATGGAGAGGTATGTGTTTAGCAAGCTGCTGGAGCAGTTCTCTGT
This sequence comes from Montemys delectorum, assembly GCA_019843815.1. Lineage (NCBI taxonomy): Eukaryota > Metazoa > Chordata > Mammalia > Rodentia > Muridae > Montemys > Montemys delectorum. Next base: position 15,288 of record JADRCD010205370.1, on the reverse strand, counting down.
GGAAAGTCTGAGACTAGCAGACAGCCAACCATCTCCAGCTAGAGCCCAGCAGCTCTGGTGTCGCTTGAATTTAGCTCAATATATGTTCATACAACCCCAATGAGTTGTCACATTCTTTAGCTTTTGTGTTAAAGCTGCAAAGAAGTATAGAATTTCAGAACTGCATAAATGTAAATGTTATACATAGATTTTTTAAGAAATTAGAGATGTATTTTGCCGGGCAGTGGTGGAGCACGCCTTTAATCCCAGCACTCAGGAGGCAGAGGCAGGCGGATTTCTGAGTTCTAGGCCAGCCTGGTCTACACAGTGAGTTCCAGGACAGCCAGGGCTACACAGAAAAACCCTGTCTTGAAAAACCAAACCCCCCCCCCAAAAAATTAGAGATGTAAGAAGAGTTCATAATTGAGAGACCTAAGCATCTGGTGTCCATCAGCTCTCTAATCTATTTTATGAAACAGGGTCAATCCCAAAGCAATCCCAGCCTATGAGTGGCTCATTTGTAGCTGATCTCACAAGGGAAGAATCTAATACATGGGATCAAATAGTCCTATGATCTTAAAAGCTGCGAAATCTAAATGAGGAGGGAGATCCTAGGGATGCAGCCCAATTGGTAGATTACTCTCCTGCATGCAACCGCTGCCTGGTACAAAACGACTTGGTGACACATGCCCGTTATCCTGGCACTTGGTGAACAGAGGCAGGAGAGGGAACAGTTAAAAGCCATGCTAGTCCATAGAGCAAGTTTGAACAAGCCTGGGTTATATGTCTGTCTGTGTGTCTATATGTCTATCTGCAGCAAAATTTGAATATGTTTGGCTGACTATAAAGGCATTACACTGGCGCAGTAAGCACAGCTGTCTTAAGACAGGTAACACAGGCTGGACTGTTGTGAATGGAGCCTCAGGCCCGGGTTCTTCATGGTTCAGAACTATGACAGCAGAAGGGCTGTTATGGGTTGAATTTGAGGTTTTGTCAGTACCATCATCCAAAATCCTACAGTCTCCTGTGGCCCTTCCCACCTTTTCAAGGTTCTGTCTCAGCCAGAGAGTCAAATTTGAAGGCAGGATATCCATGACATAGGTTAGTTGTCAGGTCTGAGTTTGCTCCTGGGTCCTGTAATCTCCAAAGGAAACAAGGAGACTCACATAAGAACCTTACAACAATATAAATTATTGGATCCTGTGCTTGGGAGAAGCTCACCATGACCACTAGAATGTTACCATGACCACTAGGAATGTTCACTCACTTTTTATGGCCTTCAACCATAAAGGACCCTCAAGTATCCGAGAAATTTCAAATTGTCTTTTCTTGTATTGGTTTCATGAGCTTTCTCAGCCTGTTTATCATTTGTATAAAGGAAGGTCATTGATTTATTGAAGTTAATTTTATATCGAGCCACTTTGCTGAAGTTGTTTCTCAGCAGTAGAAGTTCTCTGGTGGAATTTTTGGAGTTGCTTATGTATACTATCATATCATCTGCAAATAGTGCTACCTTGACTTCTTCTTTGTCAATCTGAATCCCCTTAGTCTTCTGTTGTCTAATTTCTCTAGCTAGAACTTCAAGTACTATGTTGAATAGATAGGGAGAGAGTGGGCAGCTTTGTCTTGTCCCTGATTTTTAGTGGGATTGCTCCAAGTACCTCTCCATTTAATTTGATATTGGCTGTTGGTTTGCTGTATATTGCTTTTATTATGTTTAGTATGGGCCTTGAATTCCTGATCTCTCTAATACTTTTAACATGAACGGGTATTGTATTTTGTTAAATACTTTTTCAGCATCTAATGAGATGACCATGAGATTTTTTTGCCTTTGAGTTTGTTTATATAGTGGATTACGTGAATGGATTTGCATATATTGATCCAACCTTGCATCCCTAGTATAAAGCCTACTTGATCATGGTGAATGATGGTTTTGATATGTTCTTGGATTCAGTTTGTGAGAACTTTATTGAGTATTTTTGCATTGATATTCACAAACAAAATTGATCTGAAGTTCAGGAGCTTTTCTGAGGGAGGTCTGACCGTTGTTCTCTCTACATGTCTCTATTCTTTGTCTCATCCTCTCTCCTCTCACCACCTTCCTTCTCTCTTTCATCCTTCATCCTCTTTCTCACCTCTCTCCCTCCCATCCTTTCTTTAATCCACCCACAGATCTCATTCCTCATGCTAGGCACTGTACTAGGTCTGGAAAACCCGGCTCGCGCCCTAAAGAAACTTATACTGGGGTGCATGTTTCCCAGGAATGCTAGATGTTCGTGAAGCTATACCACTGCCTTCCTGTAGCAACCTCAGCTCTAATGATTCCTGGAAGTTTAAACTATTGAGTCGATTTGGAGAAAAAGAAGAACAGCTTCTCCAGCTACTCCCTGCTTGCCCTCACGACTGCTCATGGCTTCTAAGCCACAGAACCACTTGCTTGTGCTTGCTCATTTTTATGACTCACACTGGAGTCACTGCTCACCCTGACCCATATGGAGGATGGTCATTTATTTACCCTTTGAAACTTGATCAGGTGGCCGATTAATTGTGCAACATTAATTCTAAGAGGAAATTAGATTCCAACCAGAGTCATTTGTCTTTTGAAAATAGAGGCACCAGAAGAGAACATCGATAATCACAATGTAATTTTCTGAGTTAGGAAGTGGCTAGGGCTTGGTGTCAAGGCTTCTCTACATCTAAGGATTCCATGGCATTTTCTTAAATGAAAGAATTTGTTTTGAGATTTGGGGGGGTGGACCACTTCAAAGGACCATTTCTTCCTAAGATGTAGCTGAGAGCTTTGTGTGCAAATGAAAAAGTCATTTACACATAGTTGTGGATTATACTTTTCCAGTATACTTCTTGTCTCTGTGAGTCTACAGAGCCTGGGAGATGGCTTGGCTGGTGAAGTATTCACAGTATGAGCAAGCACAATGACCTGAGTTTCACTCCCAGAACTCACATGTAAAAAGCTAAGCATGGTAGCACATCCTTGTAACCCCAGCACTGAGGGAGACAGGCAGATACTTAAGACTCCCTGTCAGTCACCTAACCTAATGGGATGGAATGCCTCAGGTCCCAGTGAGAGCTATGTCAAAAAGTAAGGTGGATGACCATCTGGCCTTTACATACATTTGCACCTAATGCGTACCTTCACACACACACACACATACACACACACACACACACAGAGAGAGAGAGAGAGAGAGAGAGAGAGAGAGAGAGAGAGAGAGAGAAGTATTCACTTAAGTACTGCTGGCCACAGAGCCCAGGAGGTATATATCACTGAGTGATTCATTTAGCTACAGGAATCTTCCTTTTCAAGCTTGTTAGACTTCTCAAATTTGTTATGTCTTCAAAATGATGATTATTTTCTTCAAGGAAACATTTTCCTTAATAATCTAATCTAAGAGTGCTGTCTCCCTGATCAGGTTACAGACTTTTATTTAATTCTCCACACAATGTGTCTTTTGTTGAAAATAAAGTGGTATTTCCCCAACAATTTTTTGGCCCAATTCATCTCTCTTTTTTTTTTTCAGTTATATGTTTCCAAGACTTTAAAAAATATTAATTCATGCTATTGCTACAGTGTTGAAGAAAAACTATAGCTGAAGGCCTATGTAAATGTCTGGTTTCCATTTCTCTTCTTTTACAAAACAAAACAAACAAATAGAAAATGATGTAATTTTGGTATCTTCTTGGCACCTGAACGTGTACATAGTCTTATTACGCTGAGAAACTCCTGTATGCACGGTCTTTGGACTCCATGAGAATGGAAGTCCTCTACCAATAGCCACAATGGACCTCATAAATATGTACAATTATTACAGGTGCAACAATGTGAAAAGAATGTATAAGTAAATGGAACTACAGTGCCCTGATTGGATCATTATGTACTTATACTAAAATACTATTCGCTATATCATTAATATGTACAATGAACATTAAAATGAAATGAATTAAATTTTTATATGTAAGGAATAAAAACCCAGTAGTTATCCTAAAAATAATTTTTTTGTAATGACGTATCTTATTTAATCCAGTTTATCAGAAATATTGCCACTCCAACATGTAATCAATAATTAGATTGATGAACTGTTATATGCATCCTTGTATACACAAAGTTCTTTGAACCTGCTGTTTTAACTATGGCGCATTATAAGCCAGACAATAAATTTCTACAAGAAAATTTTTTTAAATGTATATAACGTTCAAGTCACGATAGGCCGAGTGGAGACTCTGCGGTCTAACTACCACTACTCTCTTGCTGTGATGAAATAGCATGAGCAGACATTAACACAAGAGAGTGATGGTTTACTGTGGCTTATGGTGTTGGTGGGATGAAGTCCACCCCGGCAGGGCAGACGTGGCATGGCCGGCAGAAGCTGGTTGATCACATCTTCATAAATATGCAGGAGGCAGGAAGGAGCAGGAAGTCGGAGGAGAGAAAAGCCCCCAAAGCCTGTCCCTAGTGATATGCCCCACCTTTCAAATGGTCCATAACCACCCAAAACAGTGCCACCAGCTGGGGACTAAGTGTACAAATGCCCCAGCCTGTGGGGGACAGTTTTTGAGCCACCACAAGGACTCCATGCAACGAATCAGATTTAGATCTGGTTTTGTGATTGGCACCATTGGGGTAGAGATTGTGCCTCAACTATCAACTAAGTTCAAAGTGACTTCTTCCTTAGGAACCCTTGCTTGGAATATTTTCTGACTGCCTGATTCTATCTCTTAAAACATGGACCAACTTTTTTTATTTTTTGGTTTGGGCAAGCCAAATGTTATTATTATTCATCATCAGAGAATTAAGAGGTATACCAGATGTCTATAATTTCAGATTCAGAATCCACCAGTTTCACTGCATGGCTTGAATTGTATAAGGGATTATGAGTCTCCCAGCACAGATGAGAAGCTTCTGATGACTTTATCAAGCAAAATTCTAAGGAAATACATACATTTGTATTTTTCTCCTAACCCAACCAGACCTCAAACTCTCAGTCTTTCCATCTTGACCTCCCCAGTGATGTGACTATAGTATGTACAAGGATGTCTGGCCATTTCTAACATTTTTACATACGAAGATGGGAGCAACTACATAGTTATCCTTTCTAGAGAAGATTCTAGAAGAGAAAGCCTCTGTATCTTGCCTATGAACATGTCAGCATTTCCCCTAGTACATTCTTATCACCATTAATCATTATTAATGGGCAGAAAGAAAGCAAGTCAAATCTGTCAATTATCCATTAAGAACATATTCCAGGCATCTCTGTGTGTTTTGAATCCTTTGGTAAGAATCCTTTGGTAAGAATGTCATCTATCAAGTAATTAATGTCAGCTATACTACCATTTTACAAAAGACTTCTTAAATATGAAAGTTCCTTTTATATTTAGTCAAAATATAGCAAGTCCTAATGTTGGCAAATTACTATCCCATGAGTCATTGGGGGTGAGAATGCTTAATTGGTGGTACTGGCAGAAATACCTGGATGGATGCCATTTAACTTCTGTGGCAATTCCAAACTAATTTTTGCTATAGGAGAAAATGTGGCAGTTATTTTTAATTTGAAACATTAGAAATGCCAACTGTCAAAGGGCCTAACCACATCTTCTCAAAATTGGTGACACAAAGCTGTGGCAGCACAAAGCAGTACTCCAAATATGAGCCCTACAATTGTGGTTTTGGCAACAGTGTCATGGCACAGTTGTGAGTGTCCCTACTTCAACATCGACAGAAAAGTCTCCTCAGGGTAGAGAAAGGAATGTGCAAACTATCATAGCAGGTTAGGAGAGTCTGATGTGGGCCCAGCCCCCAGGATCACACAGGCCTTCTGGGGTTATTTGAACAAGCATGTGCTGGTTTGATTAACAGGAAAAGACTGTTCTGGTATTTTAGAGTAAAAAAAGACATGTGATATGGGCAAAGTTATCTTGGAAATGTGACACATGCGCAGATTTTTTAAATGATAAACGTCTGGAACTCTCAGACCTTGCGTTCCTTCATCTTCCCTGCCCACCCATGGAAGCTGCGGATGCTGAGGTGAATGCTGACTGTGCACAGGTTGAGGTGAGCATTCTGTGTCCCACCTTGATCATGCTGCCATACGGTGTTCTTTCATCTGCTTCTACTAGTCACAAGCCCACAACTGAAGGCTCCAGATGAAGAACAGCAAACAAGACAGGATGAGCTCCCTTCTAGAGCAAATCCACTCAGAATAATGAAGTCCCTCCCACCACGGTGGCTATTCTTGAAGGCAGAGCATCAAGAACTGAACCACCTCTCAACATTGTAGAACTGGGTATTTGGGGGGTACACATTTACAACTATAGCATTACATAATAACTCGTGTGAGTCAATGGATTAAATCATAGTTAGGAGAGAACTTTCTTAGAACAGCAGTCTATAATGTAAAAAGTACATGAACTGAACTCTTAAGATTTTGGGTTTTTTCCTCCTAATCAAAGAGACAAATAGTGGGATGGGGCTCAGGACACACTGAGTCAGATCCTAATACTGAGGAGACAAGTGTCTGCCATATTAAAAAGCAAAAATGGTCACCTACATACAGACAGTGGTGAAGAAAGGATGTACAGAAGAGGCATGAGTGAGAACACATGACCTCTCCCCTCTGCTTATAGGACATGGCCAGGATGAGGTTACTAACTGTGTTTAGATATTCTCAAAGATGGTTCTGTTCTGGCCATTCTAAGTTTACACAGACTTAGATTAATTTCTTGTCTAGATTCATCTGTCTCTGTGGGGGTCATAAAGAAAAGAAAGGAAGGGAGGGGAGCAAGCCAGCGTTAATCTCCCTCCACCTCCTAACTGTGGATACAGTCCTGGCCTAAGATCACCAGGCTGCACTGTAACCCTCAAACTGTGAGACAGAATAAATCCTTACTTTCTCAACTGGATTTCATCGGGGGGTTGTTCTGTTTTGTTTTGTTTTGTTTTGTTTTGTTTTGGTTTGGTTTGGTTTGGTTTGGTTTGGTTTGGTTTTAACTTCAAGAAGAAGACTTCCTCCCTGGCCTCTACCAACAACCAAATGTTTCTTCATTTTCTTAACCATCCATATTCACAGTATTTTAAAGACGAGGTCATGAATAGTTAGTTACGTTTAGTGTTTGCAGAAGAAAGGCCATGAGCATCATCACACCACAAGGCCTCTGTATCTCTTTGAGCTCTAGTCCACCCAGAGGCTGGAAGAACCACTTCCCATGTGCACAGAGGGTGGCCACATGTTCTCACTCCCTCTTCCTTGCTTCTCCGCTGTGCAGATTTGGGTGGCACTCTTTGGATTTTTAATATGAAAAGCACTGTTTCGTTATTAGATCTGACTCAGTGTGTTCCAACAGTGGTGGTACTTGTCCCTTCAAATAGAAAGCAAAACAAAAACAACCCTAGAACCTAAAAGTTCAGTTCATGTACTTTTTAGAATATAAAGGCATGTACTAAGGAAGTTCCTCCCAAACTGTGTATCAACCCAATGATTTCACACAGATGAGCAATCCTTGCCTTGAGGATTCAACAGGGCTCAACAGGACCCCAGGTTTCTTCCTCTACATAGAGCTCTACAATAGACCAGCCTGTGCTGTTGTAATAAATTGAAAAGTATTCTGCAAGACTGGAGAAAGAAAGAAAGAAAGAAAGAAAGAAAGAAAGAAAGAAAGAAAGAAAGAAAGAAAGAAGGAAAGAAAGAAAGAAGTAGAGAGAGAGAGCCAGGCAGAAAAGCGATCCTCAGGAGCAGCTTCGTTACCCACCCTATAGCAATCTGACAGCAATGCTGGCCTCAAGCTCGGCTCTCATTTCTCAGAAAGCAGTATTTACCTAATTAAGAGCTTCTCTGTGGTCCCCAGTTACTTAATTGTGTCATTAGCAGGACTTTTGACATAAAGAGCAGTTTGTGTCTTGAGTGCCTGCCTGGCCTGGGGTAGGGAAGCCCAGCGGAGCCGCTCCCAGAGGGGCTGGCAGTGGCCTGTTGCTTTATGTACTGCACAAAATAGAATAATTGGTCCCCAGAGGGGCTTTCTCCTTAGCTGCCAGTAGGGAAGGATTTTTTTCCCTGTGAATAAAAGCCAAGCCTGCACTGCTCCTCCACAGGATATTAACTGTGTCTGTGGTGCTCAGGAGCCTGGGGCAATCGGTGGGTTCCAGGATGTGTTAAATCTGTGCACTTCTGACAGCAAGAGAACATCCATGTTGATCAAGAGAATAAAGCATCCAGTCTCCTTGGTCTTCAGACTATGAAACGTTGTTTTTATCATTACAACTCCCCCTTGGGTAGGAACGTAGGGTCTACCTTAGACTTGGGGTCCAAAGGATGCTTTGTGTTTTTCTAAAACCATAAGGCAAACAGTTGGACTACCTGACTACCCAGGATAGTCCAGGTAGCTGTGGGTGCTAGGGAGAAACCCCAATTTAATACAGAAGGTGGAGTGTGACTATGGAAGATGCTCAATGCCAAAATCTGCCCTCCATTCGTATGTGCATGCAAACACATACACACAACCCACACACACATGTACATACAACACACACACATGCATATACCACACACATGCACCCACATGCACACATATGCATATAATGTCACACATTTTCTTCATTTGGCATATTACACCATCAGCATCCAATTCTCAATGATTTCACCACCCCTCAAAAAGCCCTTATTCCTGCACTTCCATTCTCCTCCAGCCACTGGCAGCCAGGAAGTTAATTTCTGATGTGATAGATTTTTCTATTGTGGACATTTCTAGGAAGGCTTTTGATTATGGGGTTTTTGTGTGCCTAACAGGTGTTAGAATTAGTGTGGAGTAAGGAAGTGACATGGTCCTGCTGGCATAAGAAGCCTTCTGGGGTACCTTATCTGGATTGGCCGGCTGAAGACTATGTATAGAGTAGAGAGAGTGTGAATAAATCCCTGTCTCCCTAACCCTCGTGTGCCACAGTCAGTAAGATCCATCCCAGAAACTTATGCTACACTTCGTTGGTGGACAGCCTGTTTTGTTTTAGTCTAAAAAAGATTGAAAACCTAAAATATGAACATCTTTGTTAGTTTGAATTTTTATTTTGGGACTTTTTAATTCAAAGTTGTCTTAATGTCTCCATAAATTAAAACAAAAATCCATTCTGTTTCTTGCAGGTGCTGGAAAAAGAATAAAAACTAGAGAAAAGCTTAGTGGATTTTTACTTCCACAGAAAAGGTTTAACCTTCTGAATCTTGGATAGAAGATCCAAGTCTACTTAGCCAAGAAAGCTAGTTAAAAATCAGCCACCATGGGCTGGAGAGATGGTTCAGCGTTTAGGAACTCCCAGCGCTCTGTGAGGGACTAGAGTTCAGTTCCTGGCACCCACCGCGCGCGCGCGCGCGCGCGCGCACACACACACACACACACACACACACACTCACTCACACGCACATGCACACAAATAAATAAATCTTTTTAAATTAGCTATTGTATTTTTATGGGTATCAAATATTTTGAACAGACATCAATTGAACAGAACCACCAAACAGCTTTTGGATACATTGTTTCCTATCCATTTCTACCAATTGATTTTTAACCATTAGCTCAGTTTTGCCAGGAGTTTTCTCAATGGAAGCTCGGAGGTTCAACTCTCGAATACCTACTGTCTTTATCCAAACCGTTGCCAACTCTTTGCTTTAAGAAGAATGACTGGGCACATCTTTCATCAAGCTTTGAATGGAGAGGAAGAGTTTTGTTTTTGTTTCAAGCTGTTTCTCTTCAACACAACATTTTAGGTTGGGCAAGAACTTGGTCTTGATTCTCCCAGAAAGCAAGAACTTTCATGCATTTTAATTTTTGGCAAAGATCCCTAAGAATAGGAGTAGGAGACTAGACAGACGTGAGTGGAGCAGAGGGCTCTACCCTGCAGGTATCCCACTGAACTGACCTCAAGCCATGAGATCCCCATGGCAGGGCATCCTGATGTTACATTCTCCATGGAAATGTGTAGGTGTGCAAAGCACCTGAGGCATGTAGCAGGTGTATGTCTGCTGGAACACAGCTCATGGTGGTTCATATAAACAGTAGATAGATCTTGGCAGGAAAGAGGCCCCAGGCAAAGCTCTCCTTAGTAAGATGGAATTGGTGCTGGGGATGCTATCCTGTGAAACCAGTAAGACCAAAGCACAAGCCAGCATCCACCTAGTGGATAGAGTAGGTATGATCCATATAGAATCACAAGGGGGATTAGGCTCAGTGTCTCAGTGAGGATGCTCACTCTTAGCCCATATGCTCCCAGATACTGGAGAGGCTTTGCAGAACTCATTCCAGAATTCAAATGTCATGGGTTCCAACAAAACATGTGATCTGTTTGTGAAGAATTACATCAACCAGTTCTCTTAGGCTTATTAAATCAATACCTGATATATTATTTACTTTTACGGCTGTAACCAAACAACTGGTGAGAAAACTCGTGGCTCCAATCAGTCAGTCCATCATGGCGGGAAAGGCATCAGGCAATAACTTAAAGAAAAGAGGGAAAACAGAAAGGAGCCAGAAGTCATGGTCCCTAAGGATGCGCCCCATCTGTCACTTTCCTGATCTTCCATGGAGGCCATCATGTTCCAAACGCACCAAGGGACTAAGGCTTTCCTTAGGTGAAAGACTTCTCTATCCAACTGCCCCTTCAAACACATCAAAGACACACCCGAGGTGGTCTACAGGAACCCTCCAAAGGTCTCAGTTAGTCAAGCTGGCAAGGGAAAACATTAGGTGGGCTGAGGCTCATTATCAGAAAGAACATTTGGGGGTTCTGCAAACTGGGAGGATGCTTCTAGGGATGAACAATTGGCAAAGAGAGGTGAATTCTTAAGGCATATGTCTACTTTTCATAATTGACCCTGGGCAGGTGAGACAGCTCAGGGGGAACAGGGGCTTGCTGTCAAGGCTGACGAGCTTGATTCCCTTGACCAACGTACTTGAAGGAGAGAGCAGACTTCAACAGGTTGTCCATTGTAGCAAGGCATGTGTTCTTATATCTGTATGTGTGCAAGCACAATCTATCAACAATCAATCAATCAATCGATGCAGTAAAGAAATGGATCCTAAGGATAAGAGCAGGTACTCCCACAATGAACTATACAGAGATGCATATTAGAACCCTCAAGGGCGCTGGGAAATTGAAGATAAGTCTTAGATCTACTAGTTAAGGAATAATTACATGTAGCATAACTAAATATCATGGTATACAGAGAATCATTAACAAATTGTGGCATCCATATGTACTTGTTAGCAGAGAAAGGCAACCTCAACACTTCAATTAATAGAGTGGACTGATATTCTATATGAGCCCACTTACAAAGAACGCAGCAGCCAGCCGGATGGCTTCTGAGTCTTTGGCATCGCTGCGTTTCAGGGGGCACTTCACCCAGTCCGTTTACCAAATGTGTGGGCTGGGATTTTACTCTGTACTGTTATTTTTGCAGTTGGCAAAAGAAGTAAAGTTACTTTGATTTTGAGGAAAATAAGATTCTAGTTCCGAATTTGGGGCAAATAAAATATAAAATGAAATAACTAAGGATCAGATCCTAGCTTCCCAAACTTAGTCTAGGTACACGACTTGGTACAACTGGCTGCACTGCTATAGTATTGGCACAAAGGTTTAGACTTTATCTTAATCATGTTGATTTTTTTTCCTTTTTTCTTGTTTTCATTTTCTTTTTGTTTTTCTTCTTGTTTTTGTTTTTGTTTTTGTTTTTGAGATTCCCATTCTTCTTCATCCTGTCTTCGGGCTCACTCGATATGACCATTGTGGGAATCATCCACAGGATCTTGCTTTCTCAGGGTGTAAGTGAGTCACCTACAGACTGGCATTTGGGACACACAACAAGATCAGTATCAGGAAAACATTCCCCTGTGACTCCTAAACACACTCTTGCTTCACTGTCCCTCCCAGTGTTTGCTGGGTTCGTCTGAGGTTCAGGTCTTATGTTAATATGCTTCAGGAAGGTAATGCATGCATTGGTCAAGGCATTTTATACAATGTGTTCGATAGCGAATATGTAAACAATTAATCATTTCCAATAAAGTATATTTTCCCAGTATCATCTTAATTAGTTGCTAGATTAATTAGACTGGCATGCTAAATAATTAATTAGCTATTCAGAACCTTACTGGTGGCTGTCCTCCTGTGGCTTGGCTGCACACACCTTCTGATTCATTACAGGCTAAGTGATGCTCATCAAATGATGGCATTGTATTCTAATTCTCTGCTAATTGGTGATTCTTGCATCGTGGCTATGGGTGTCTTGCTTAGTGAAATGGCCTCCTCTCTCTTCCCCTGCCACATGAACAGCCCACTGAGAGTAATTTACAGCTAGCTGTGCAGCCACTTTCTAGACCCATCCCTCCCTCCGAGTCTTCACTGTGTTTTGACTTTGACTTGGCTGTGTCTTAGTTAGGGTCACTCTTGCTGTGATGAAACACCGTGACCAAAAGCAACTTGGGGAGAAAGGTTCACTTCACTCATAGTTCCATGTAACAGTTCATCATCAAAGCAGCAAGGGCGGGAGCTCACACAAGGCAGGAGTCTGGAGGCAGGAGCTCACACAAGGCGGGAGTCTGGAGGCGGGAGCTGATGCAGCGGCCATGGAGGGATGCTGCTTACTGGTCTGCTTCCCATGGCTTGCTCAGCCTGCTTTCTTATAGAATCCAGGACCACCAGCCCAGGGATGGCTCCAACACACAACGCACTGGGTCCTCCTCCATCAATCACTAATTAAGAAAATGCCCTACAGGCTTGCCTACAGCAGGATCTTACGAAGGCATTTTCTTAATTCTCTCCTCTCTGATGACTTTAGCTTGTGTCAAGCTGATATAAAACTATCCAGTACAGGTTGGATGACAGATTCCTGTCTGTTAGTGATCCATACTTTGGACTCTTCCATCTGCTATGCACAGGATAACTGTGACTCTCGAAAATCTAACTTGCTTTCAGAACATGATTGAATATCCAAGAGATATTCAGGTGTCAAGAGTTCTAAAAGGAGAATGGCTTGAAGGGGGCCTTTGCTGGGGGCTGTCCCAGCAGGAGATGCAGGGCATGTCCTCTTGGCTCAAGCTTGGCAGTGAGCATCTCCCCACAGCCAACATCCCCAAGGAAATCATAGGCAAAAAATGTGTTGTGGCCTCAAGTGTTGGCTCCTGGCTCTACGGCATTCTGCAGAACACAGAGTACAAATTTTGTTTTATTTTCGTAGCCTCGAGAACACAACACAAATATTTGATAACAATTTTGTAAATCTTATTGAATTGTTTTTAAATTTAGAAACACTTTTTTCAAACAACTTCTTACTATATTTTTTTTTATTTTAAGTTATTCCATTTCTTCTGATTTTTAAGGTTTCATAGGCCTGGACGTCAGCAATTCTGACTTGGTGAATCTGGGCTGGGCCAGATTTCCTTACTGATTAAAAGGCAGTCTGAGTGACTCTTGCAGCTTCTGAGTGTCACAACAGCTGACTGGATCACTCCGCATGCGAGAGCTGTTGCTGGGTTATGTAATTTTCTGGCATAGGACAATCCTCTCCATCAGTCATTTGTAATTCCAATATCTAGCAAGGGCATAAATATGTATCAGTTACGGCTAGGTCCTGGGAGCAGAGGCAGTGCTCTGAGCTGGGAAAAACAAAAATTAAAAACAAGCAGACTTTATTGACAGAACCTAAATAAATGTGTGTAGTCCCTCTTAAAAAGACTATGGCTTTCTTTACCTTTCTAAACAATATGTATTGAAGAGCTAATGCTGAGCATGTGTGAGCACAAACTCATTCATCCTTATTCTTTCAATGTAAGGCTGGGAATCCAGCACTGAGGGAGAAGCATTTATGTCAACCTTCAGTGTCCCCAGGTCCCAGGTCTCAGGTAGATCTGAGCATGTGAAACATGTAATGAATTTAACACACTAAGAAAATCCAAATGGTATGTGCTAGACCACAGTGGAGTTTTAGTTTCAAAACTGTGTTTAATGAGTTCTAACTCCTGCTCGTTGGGAGGTGGGGGGCATTTTTCCTCTATTTCCTCTAATGTGGACACACACCCTGAAGTCTCTGCTCCAAGTGTTTCTCCCAGTCTCACAGATGGAGCATTTATGGGCGAGGCTGAGAGGAGGAGAAGAAGCAGAGAAGGGGTTGGGCTTTTTACTCTCAAGGAAATCTCTTGCCATTACTTTAGTCTAAGAGGGAGTTAGATGTTTTTGTGTCTTCGGCTCGGCTCGGGACAGAGTTCTAAGACTCCTAATCCCAGCACTTGGGAGGCAGAGGCAATGAAACAGGGGGAAACAGAAGCCAGCTTAGGTAGCAGCACCCATCTCCCTCTCCTGATGAGGTGCCCAGCTGTGGGACATGAGCACAGTGCTGTGCCCTCCTCTCTGAATGCACTAGTCCTAGCCACAGAAACCAGGGAACAAAAATAAACCTTTGCAGAAGTTGTGTTTGTGAGGTCTTTGCCAGTGACAGGAAAATATTTACCAACCCAGCAGGGAACAGCAGCAGTGCCTTCTGACCCTTCTCAGTGATATTTTCTTACTTAAGGTCAATTTCTGTAGGCTTCAAAAGCTAATGCAACGTTACAATGTTCCTGCTGGGTTTTTGTTGTTGTTTGTTTGTCTGTTTGTCTGTTTGTTTAGCAGAGATTAGGGCTTCTCCTGTCTCACCTGTCTGTCCTCAGGAGGCCCAGCAGCCTGCTTACATCCCTGTTGCCTCATCTGTAAAATAAACCAATATTTGTGTTTGAGTCAAAGTGTTTACACTACTGTCTGGTATGTGATTAGCACCTCTGTGTGCCTGATTGTAGTAATACTATTTATTTATTTTTGTCAATATTGTTTATTTACTTTGGTCAGTGTTTTGTTGCACAATATGGAAAGGATTTTGATTTGTGGCAGAAATAAACTCAATACCTGCTGTGTTTTTGTCTAAAACCTGTCTCGTTGTGTCCCCACTCACTATGATGGCAGAAGACTCAAGTCAGTCCTTAAGCTTTGGACATTGTAGAATACAGTAATAGCCAGGGTTTGCTGCTCTAGGCTGGGTTGGAGAAATGGCTCAGTGGTTAAGACGGACTAAGAGTACTGGTCTCTAAGAAATCACTGCTGGATTTTTGCATTAAATTCAACTTGGACTTAAAATATTTCAAACACTTTAAACTTTATAATAAACACAAATTTATTCAAATCATTGTCATATATATATATATATATATATATATATATATATGCCATCTTGCACAGCAAAAGGGTGTTTGCCTATAGGATGAAGTTGGGGACTGAGAGAGTTAGGAGTT
>JADRCD010205368.1:0-22027 GCA_019843815.1 Montemys delectorum | reverse complement strand
GCAGCAGCAGCAGCAGCAGCAGCAGCAGCAGCAGCAGCAGCAGCAGCCCTGTGTATGAATAGAAGGCTCCTTGTTGCAGAGGATCCTCCTTTCGATTACACTTACGCATTGTTTAAGACTCCAACTCAGTCCTTACATTTTCCTGAATTCTTTAGCACTTCCCTGCCCCACCCCCAATCCTTTCTATTCCCCTTTCTTCTAGACTCAGAGGTCCCATTTAGTGCTTTTTTGCTGGCACAGGATCACTGTATATCGTACTAGATCTCATGAGGGCATTTTGTATACCTGTGTAACACACATTTCTACCCTGTCCCTGGGTCATCTGACCTGAATACACCTTTCTAGACCTCATGACACCACTGTCACCCATACTCGTAGCTGCAACAATTTTTATTTCCACCCACATCCCTGTCCCTGTGTCCCCATGGTAGGAAACAATTACAAGGAGGCATATGAGAGGATGTCGAGACCAGACTATGTAGTAGCCTCTACTTTGCTCAGCCAACCACTTTTCCAGCTGGTGATCTTGCAAGTGACTTCATCTTGTAAGGCCTTGTCACAGCACCTACCATTTACCATCACTTCCGGGAGCTGAAGAGCACCTTGAATAGGAGATGACATCTCAAGAATGCACACAAGCTCCAAGTTCTAATTGTTCACACATCTGTCTTCCCCAGGACATTCTCCAGCTCCTGGAGAGGAATCTCCTCTTGTTTGTGGTGTTTATGAAATCATAGTGCTATACACTGGGGACAATATAAAAAGAACTTGACAAATGGAAAGACTGCGGATTCAAGTATGCTGTGACAGATGCTACACTAGGGAATGGGTCAAGTGCAGAGAACACAGGGCCACTCAGAATTAATGGTCCAGAACCAATTGGAACAGCCTCCCAGACAAGAAATCTGAGAGGCCCTTGCCAGAAAAAGATGTTAAGGGCAAGTATCTGAGTGGGTAACAGTGGTTGAAAGAGGCCGTAATGAGGCTGGGCTCTTTGTATAAGGCCCTGAGTAACCTGCTTGGACTCCACACTTTGTTGTGCGACCAGTATTTATCGAGCTAGTCAATCTATCATGCTAGGTGTACTAGATAATTATGAGGTGCAAATACAACTGTTACTAAAAATAGCTGAAGTGTGGCTACTTGGTATTTTAAAAACAAGTAAGAATACACCTCTAGTACTGGGCAAAATGCAGCAGAAACAACATGCCTATTAGTTCTGCATGGTCCAGAGAATAATCTACAAAAGCTGTGCTTTTGGTTTTGAATGAGTTTGTTATGTGTAGAGCAAGCAAAAGAGTAAATAGTGGTTCACAGACAGAGAGATGCAACAAACAGCAAAACATTTATCAGACACCCAAAACAGTCAGCCAAAACCACTGAATTGCCCAACTGAGAGAGCAAGCAGTAATGCCATCAAACCAGGGCCTATCAACATTCAGGAGAAATTGCCCGGGGAGGCTGAGCCTGAGCTAGAGCTCCTGATTAAAGAGTCCAGGCAGAATGTCCCCTCAGTGAAGCTTCCAAGTGAAAAAGCAAATAACATCAGTACAGGTACCATCAGCAAATCTGGGACACAAAACATCCATCAGAGGCCAGAGAAGCTGGCGCGGTAAGCTGGAGCTACCCAATAGGTCTTCACTCCCATGTCCTAACTTTAGGCTCCTCTTTCCCACTGCAGCACTTTCATACTGTGGAAGATACAATAGGAACCTCTGTTGGAAAATGGTTCATCTTCTGGCTGTTTTCATTCCTGGGCTGTTCTGCCCTCTCTGTCAGAGAATTAGGGTGACCTGCCCATCTTCAGACCAAAGACATTTTGAGATAAAGACTCTTGGTTTGGGGATGGAGAAGGCAACCTTCTCAGTGAACTCATATACTTGCCTGACAGGAAATAACTTTGCCTACTGAGCCACCATATAGCCCCTTGTAAAGATTAAACATAGTCCGACACCTCTCTGCCCACCTTCACCAGACCTGCTGATCAGGAAGCCTACAGCTTAGATTCCTTCCTTGTGGCCATTACTCTGCCCACTGAGTTCTCTAGAACACCCCTAGCTGTACTGAACAGTGTGCTGTTCCCTTCTCCACAGTCCTGGCACCTCTATGTCTGCCTTCCCCCCACAATCCACTACCCAAAGTGTGTCCAGGGGAACACCTAACTGCTGAGAGATTTGCACTGCCTGTTGAGTTCCATTGTCCAGCCCAAGGATACCCACCAGAGGCCTGTTGTACAAGGAACATCAAGGTTAGATCCTCCCAATACCTGTTACATCAGGAACATCCAGGGGCAATCAGATGGCTAAAGGTCAGCATAAAAACACAATCAACAAAAGTCAGGGTAATATGACAGCACAACTGATCCAGCACAGGGCAATATGATCCTACCATTGCAAGCCCTAGATATCCTACAACAACCAAAGGGCAAGAAAATCATCTTAAATCCAATATTATAAAGATAATAGATGCCTGCAAAGAGGAAGTGAATAAATTTCTTGAAGAAATACAAGAAAATACAATCAAACAGGTAGAGGTCTTTAAAGAGGAATCAAATCCCTTAAAGAACAACAGGAAAACACAATTAAACAGGTGAAGGAAATAAATAAAAATGTTCAAAACCTGAAAATAGAAACAGAAGCAATAAAGAAAACATAAACCAAGGAAATTCTGGAGATAGAAAACCTAGGGAAGACAACAGGAACAACAGACATAAGCTTCATCCACAGAGTACAAGAGATGGAAGAGAGAATCTCAGGCATAGAAGATACATTGACATAACAGTCAGAGATAATGTGAAATCTAAAAAAAATTCTAACACAAATCATCCAGGAAATCTGGGATACTATAAAAAAGACCTATCCTAAGAATAATAGGAATAATATAAGGTGAAGAGTTCCAAGGACCAAAAACCATTTTCAACAAAATCATAGAAAACTTTCCCAACCTAAAGAAAAAGATGCCATACAAGAAGCGTATAGAGACACCAATGAGATTGGACCAGAAAAGAAAATCCTCCTGCCACAAACTAAACAAAACACTAAATCTACAGAACAACAACAACGAAAAGGATTGAAAAGTATTAAAAGCTGCAAGGGAAAAGGCCAAGTAATATATATAGACAGACCTATCAGAATTACACTCAACTTCTCAACAGAGACTCTAAAAGCCTAGATAGATGCCTTGCAGCCTCTGAAAAAAACACAGAGGCCAACCTAGACTACTATAACCAGTAAAACTTTTAATCACCATACATGGAGAAAACAAGATATTCCAAGACAAATCCAAATGTAAACAATATCTATTCACAAATCCAGCCCTACAGAAAATACCAGAAGAAAAACTCTGACTTTAGGAGGTTAACACACAGGAAATAAGTAATTCCATACCAGCACAAACAAAACAAGGGAAGCATGCACACATACACACACACACACACACACACACACACACACACACACCACCACCACCACCACCAAAATAACAGTATTAACAAATCACTGGTCATTATTATCTCTTAATGTCAATGAACTCAGTTCCCCAATAAAAAGACACAGGCTATCAGAAAGGATTCAAAAACAGGATTCATCATTCAGCAGAATGATGCACACAAGAAACATACCTCAGCAATAAAGAGAGTAAAAGGCTGGAAAAAAGAATTCACCCTCCTCTCAGGATGTCACAGAACATTCTCCAAAATGGATCATAGAGCCGGTCACAAAGCAAGCCTCAACAGATACAAGAAAATTGGAATAATGCCTTGTATCTTATCAGACCACCATGAATTAAAGCTGGACTTCAACAACAAAAAGCCGACAAATTCATGGAAACTGAACAACTCTCTACTCAATGATCTCTGGGTCAGGGAAGAAATAAAGAAAGACTTTCTAGAATTCAATAAAAATGAAGGCACAACATACACAAACCTATGGGACACAATGAAAGCAGTGTTAGGAGGAAAGTTCACAGTGATGAGTCCCTCCATAAAGAAACTAGAGAGTTCTCATACTAGCACATTAAAAGTACATCTGAAAGCTCTAGGAAAGAAGAAGGAGGAGGAGGAGGAGGAAGAAGAACAGAAAGAGAAAGAAGAAGAGAAGAAGAGGAGAAGGAGAAGAAGAGGAAGAAGAGGAAGAGAAAGAGGAAGCAGCAGCAGCAGACACATCCAAGAGTAGACAGCAGGAAATAATAAAAGTCAGGGCTAACATCAGTTAGAAAGAAGGCAATACAAAGAATCAACAAAACCAAAAGCTGGTTCTTTGAGAAAATTAACAAGATAGACAAACCCTTAGCCAAACTAACTAAGGGCAGAGAGATAGTACCAAAATTAACAAAATCAGAAATGAAAAGGGAGACATAACAACAGAGACTGAGGAAATTCAAAGAATCATGAGATCTTACTTCAATAGCCTGTACTCCACAAAACTGGAAAATCTAAATGAAATGGATGATTTTTCTAGACAGATACCACTTATCAAAGTTAATAAAGATCAGGTTAAATGACTAAAATTAAGGAAACAAAAAGACAATGAACAGCAGCAAATATGTGGGGAATGGGGACCTCTCATGTACTGTTGGTGGGAGTGCAAACTGGCACAGCCACTATGAAAATCAGTGTTTTAGTTCCTCAGAAAACTAAAACGTGACCTACCATATTAGTCAATTATATCACTCCTTGTATACATACAAATGACTCTAGTCACTATAACTGATATATATTGTCATCCATGTGCCATCCATGTTCATAGTTTCTATATGAAAAAATAACCAAAGCATGCAAACAGCCTGGAAGTTCACTAAGTGACAAAGGGATGATGAAGCATGTAGTATTATATATATATAAAATGAAATTATATTCATCTGTAAAGTGAATGGAAATGATGAGCTTAATGATGACACATAACTCTTAGGCCTTATCGGAGATGTTTTCTGCAGTAGATGGTAGTTAATTTGGAATCTCACAGTTGGAAAAATTACAGATTATAAATATTAATGGAGTGTTCAGCCACAAATGGGACATTTATATTTTATCTCCTCTGAATCTCAAAGACCCCCAAGGAGGAGAGGGCAAAGAGATTGAAAGAGCCAAATTTCAGGAAGGACTAGAGGGAAATATGTCTTTTGGATATAGCAGGACCATTGAACTCATTAACTCACAGAAGCTGTGATTTCCTGCACAAAATCAAGCCAGTGTAGGGGAATACCAGGACAGGGAAGTGGGATTGGGTGGGTTAGTGAGCAGGGAGTTGGGGGATGGGATGGGGTGGTTTTCACAGGGGATAAAATTTGCAATGTAAATAAAGAAAAAATAATAATAAAAAAGATCAGTTTAACTATTTAAACACTCCTATAGAAGGAAATAGAAGCAATCATTAAAAGTCCTCCAACTAAAAATAGCCCAGGGCCAGATGGTTTTAGTTCAGAATTCTACCAGATTGGGGCTAATATCAATATTCTTCAAACTGTTCCACAAAACACAAAAAGAAAGAATATTGCCAAACTCATTCTATGAGGCCACAGTCACCATGATACTTAAACCACACAAAGACCCAAAAATCAAAGAGAATTTAAGACAAATTTCTCTGATGAACATTAAAGCAAAGATACTAAAAAACAAACAAACAAACAAACAAAATCAAACAAACTTGCCAACCAAATCCAAGAACATATCAAAAACTTCATCCACCATGATCAAGTAGGCTTCATCCAAGAAATGCAGGGATGGTTCAATATAGGAAAATCCATGAATGTAGTCTACCATATAAACAAACTCAAAAAAATCCTATGATCATCTCATTAGACACAGAAAGCACCTTTAACAAAATACAGCATCCTTTAATGTTAAAGTCTTTGAAAGATCAAGGCTACAAGGCACACGCCTTACCATAGTAAAAGCAATATACAGCAATCCAATAGCCAACATCAAATTAAATGGAGAGAAACCTAAAACAATTCCATTAAAATCAGGGACAGGACAAGGCCGCCAAGTCTCTATCTATTCAATACAGCACTTGAAATTCTAGATGGAGCAACGAGACATCTAAAGATCATCAAGGGAATAAAAGTTGGAAAGGAAGAAATCAAAGTATTGATATTTGAGGATGATATGATAGTATACATAATTGTTCCCAAAATTCTCCAGAGAACTCCTACAGCTGATAATCACCTTCAGAAAAGTGGCTGGATACAAAATTAACTAAAAAAAAAAAAAAATCAGTAGCCCTTATTTACATAAACAATAAACAAGCTAAGAAAGAAATTGGGGAAACAACGCCCTTTACAATAGCCACAAATAATATAAAATATCTTGGTGTAACTCTAACCAAAAAAGTGAAAGACTTGTATGACAAGTACTTCAAGTCCCTAAGAAAAGAAACTGAGGAAGATATTAGACAATGGAAAGATCTCCCATCTCATGGATTGGTAGGATTAACACAGTGAATCCTTCTGGAGGTATCGCCATCCCTGATCTCGAGCTATACTACAGAACAACAGTAATAAAAACTGTATGGTATTGGCATAGAAACAGGCAAGTTGACTAATGGAATAGGATCAAAGATCCTGAAATAAACCCACATACCTATGGACACTTGATTTTTGACAAAGAAGTGAAACCATATAATGGAAAAATGAAAACATCTTCAATAAATGGTACTGGTCTAGCTGGATGTTTGTATGTAGAAGAACATAAATAGATCCATATTTATTATCCTGTATAAAACTCAAGGCCAAGTAGATCAAAGACCTTAACATAAAACTGGATACATTATATCTAATAGAAAAGAAATCGGGGAATAGCCTTGAATGCATTGGTACAGGAGACAACTTCCTTAACAGAACACCAATGGCACAGGCTCTAAGATCAACAATTGATAAATGTGACCTCAAAAAAAGCTTCTATAAGACAAAGAACACTGTCAATAGAACGAAATGCCAGACTACATATTGGGAAAAGTTCTTCACCAACCCTACATCCAACCGAGGGGTAATATCCATAATATATAAAGAACTCAAGAAATTAGACATCAGCAAACAAAATAACCCAGTTAAAAAGTGGAGTACTGAGCTAGACAGAATTATCCACAGAGGAATCTTGAATGGCCAAGAAGCACTTAAAGTTCAATGTCCTTAGTTACCAGGGAAATGCAAATCAAAATGACCCTGAGATTCCACCTTACACCAATCAGAAAGGTTAAGATAAAAAACTCAGTTGAAAGCACATTCTGGTGAGGGTGTGGAACAAGGGTGTGGAGGGTGTGGAACAAGGGTGTGTGGAACAAGGAGAGTGTTCACTCTCCTAATGCTGGTGGGATTGCAAACTTGTACAACCACTTTGGAAATCACTTTGGCCCTTTCTAAGAAAACCAGGAATAGTTCTACCTCAAGATCCAGTTATACCCCCAAAATGCTCCACTATACCACAAGGATACTTGCTCAACTATGTTCATAGCAGCTTTATTCATAATAGTCAGAAGCTAGAAACAACCTAAATAAAGAATAAAGAAAATGTGTTACATCTATACAATGGAATACTGTTCAGCTATTAAAAACAAAAATACCATGAAATTTTCAGGCAAATGGATGGAACTTGAGAATATTATCCTGAGTGAGGTACCCTGGAGCCAGAAAGACAGATGAAACATACTCATTTATGAATAGACATTAGCCATAAAGTAAAAGATAACCATGCTTTAATTCACAGACCCAAAGATACTGGGTAATAAAGTAGGTCCCAAGGGAGGATGTGCAAATCTCACTCAGAAGGGAAAAATAAATAGACATTTGAGGTGGATGGAAAGAGGAGAGGGGGAGAGGAGGGAAGCAAGCATGTTGATCAGGGGGACAAGAGGTGGGGGACTGGGGAAGGTTGGGAGTGAGAATGGGAATGTGGCAGGTCATCTCTAGTGACTAGCTGGTAGGCTGGGACAGGAGAGGATACTGGGAGTCTATGGGGTGGCCCTAGCTGAGATTCCTAACAGAGAGAGAGAGAGACTGAAGTGGCCACCTCCTGTAGCCAGGCAGGACTTCCAGAGGAGGGAGGGGGAACATCAATCCACTCACAAAATCTTCAACACACAATTTGTCCTGCTTATACGTGTGCAGGGATAAAGATAGAGGGAAGACTGAGGCAATAGCTAACCAATGACTGCCTCATTGGTTAAGACCCATTCCATGGGAAAGAGCCAACCCCTAACACTATTAATAATATCCTGCTATGCTTGCAGACAGGAACCTAGCATAACTGTTTCCTGAGAGGCTTTATCCAGCAGCGGAGGGAGGCAGTGGATGTAGAGACCCATAGCCAATCATCAGGTAGAGATCTGGAGCTCTGAGAAAGAGTTGGAGATAGAAGGGAGCAAGGGTCAAAGACACCGTAAGACCTAGAGTCAACTAACCGGGGACCATGGGTCTTAAGGAGCCTGGGCCACCAACCAGGGAGCTTTTAGGTGCTGGACCTAAGACCCCTATACATTTGTAGCAAATGTGCAACTTGGTTTTCAAATGGGTCCCCTAACAACTGGAGCAGGGGCTCTCTCAGTCTGTTTCCTGCTATTGGTTCCCTTTCCCCTAACTGGACTGCCTGGTTGGGCCTCAGTGGGAGAGGATGTGCCTGCCCAGTCCTGCTGGGACTAGATGTTCCAGGGTGGGGTGGTACCCAGGGGGGGCTCCCCTTTTCTCTGAGGTGAGAGGGCACTGGGGAAGGCACTTATAAGGGTGTGACTGGGAGGAGAGCAGGGAGGGGCTGTGATTGGGATGTAAAGTGAATAAAAAAATGAAATGTTACAGTGCAATAAGAACTTGTCTTGTGTAAGTATAAGTGAATCTAGGTGGATGTATGCAGGTTGTATGAAGATAGCATGCTGCTTTATAAAGGGACTGTCAATGGATTTTGGTTTCATGATGGGGGTAGCAGCGGGTCTTGGAAGTCATGCCTTTGAATACCAAAAAGTAATCATATATATAAGTATTTGAGGATGTAAATGTCTGTTGCTCCTGCTCCAATACTTTTCTTAAACAAATGAAAGCCATATGTGTGTGTGTGTGTGTGTGTGTGTGTGTGTGTGTGTGTGTATTGTTGTTGTTGTTGCTTTTGGTGGAGAAATTTCATATCCACAGCGTGGATATAACGCATTCTTCTTTACTGGTCTGTAGTAGTCCAATGAAATATGTCTAGTCTTGTCTTTTACAATGTATGATCCTTGTTTTAAAATTTTATTTATTTCTATCATAGTTCATTGGTGTTTTACCTGCATGAATATCTGGGTAAGGGTATCAACTCCCTTGAAATTGGAGTTACAGACAGTAGAGAGCTGCCATGTGGGTGCTGAGAATTGAACCCAGGTCCTCTGCAGGAGGAGCCAAGTGCTCTTAATCACTGAGACATCTCTCTAGCCCCACATGTGCAATACTTAATTACACACTCTTTGATGTGCTTTACTAATTACGAAAGGGCTAAGGTTAGTGGTACTTGTCTGTAGCCCTAGCTCCCAGGGAAGCTGAGGCAAGAGGGCTGCACACAAGAGGCTGAGAACAAGCAAATGGCAAAGAGAGAAAGGAAGCAGAAATGGTCACCAGGCTCAGCACTACAAAGCTTTCCTCACCATTGCAAGGCCTGTAACTAAGACAAATAAAGTTTAAAAATTAAAGTACACACCACCAATGCACGTAGCTTTACCAACACGTCTCCCTAAACTTTCTGACACCCACACTTCTATTTGACCACTACCCTTTCGGTTTCTAATATTAACTTTTCCTCCTTTAATGAGTATTAAGGTGTTTTGATGACTCCAGGCAGTTTTCGTCTTGTGTGTGTAGAGTGTGAGTAGCATGGGTGTGTGTACCTGTGCCCCAGCCTGTGGAGGCAGAGCAGGATGCCTGGCAGCTTCCTCCTTCATTCTTGGCTTTTCTGCCTTAAGACAGGGTTTCTTCCTCAACTTGAAACTGGCTCTTTGGACAGGCAAACAACTCACAAGGATGAGTATGTGATGTCCTTGGATCAGGGCAAGTCATGAGTTAGTCAATGTCTCGGATCAGGGCAGGGCAAATCGAAGAGACAAGAGAATGTTACTCCCACTGGAAAGCTTTGCTCAAAACAAAAGAGAAAATAACTGTGGTAGCAAATGGTGCACAGCATGCAGAAATGGAGATGCATCATGGGTAGATGTGCAGTGTCCCACGCCATTATACTTGATGTTAAGTTTCTGGCCTCTTGAGCTCAGAAGATAAATCTTACTTAGTTTAGGCTACAGAATATGCAATCATTTGTCATAGTGAATTCTGTGTAGTCTGAACTAGCATAAACATCCAGCTGTGGCATGAGTGGGCCAGCTGACGTGTCACAGGGTGTACCTTTCTCAGACACTAGGCTGCTCCATAAGGCAAAGACTCAGAAATCCATATTTGTAGTTTCTGTTTGTTTTTATTTATCTTAGACAAACACTTTATATAAAGGACAACAAACTTGAGGACAAGTGATGCTGTGTTACTCAGGGCTCACGTGTTATCACACTTGGCCTCCACACCTTTCAACAACTTCAGAAGTGCTGCTGGGTTATATGGGAAGAGATTTTTCTCTTGCAAACGGTAAACTGAACCCTGTAGCTCCTCAAGGCATTTCACTGTACGAAGAAACAATCCCACTTCCCAGATAGTCCCGTTTGGAGCAACTTCACCCTCAGCTGAGAAGGGAGAACTGGACTCTGCAGAAAGCAGAGGCCTTGACTGAGACTCCAGGCTACATTTCTTTTGCTCCTTACATGTCCTAGGCAGGTCCTGGATTTCCCCAGTCATTTCTTGACATAAAGATGTCTGTTTGCTATTTGCTAAATGGTCATTTGTGGTTTCTTCTTCAGAAGCTTCAGAGCTGTCATAATCTACCAGACTCTGTGGTGACTGGGAAGGTGGGCCATTAGCTGGCACTCGGTGAGTTTCCTTGGGCATCATGACCTGGTTCTGGGGTTCAGAGGAGGCATCAGAAGCGCAGGAGAGCCAGGGACAAGTATTTTCTCCAATAGGAGAAGCCAGAGCATGAGGTACTGTGTGGCTGGTGCTTCTGTCATGGGCAGGTGAGGGGACAGGATCATGAACATTTACTCCACATTGTGATTCCACTGCAGCAAAGAACTTGCAGATGGACAGAAAGTGGCCCCAGTCTTTCTGCAGTAGTTTTAAATATTTAACAAAATATTCAAGGAAACAGGTTTCTGAGGATATCAAGAAGTCAAGAAGAACCATAGAATCAAACGCTATATTCTTTAAGAAGAATAAGAAAATACAGTGAGGGTTACAGCCATGTCCGTGTGTGGAGTGGATCCATGCTTCCTTTTCTTGAGTCAGACTTGCAGAAGTGTCCCAATCTCTGAAAAGGCAGACAAGGGAGGGCTCAAGCAGACAGCGCTTTACAAACATGTTTGTGCACTTACTTGTATATCACTTTAAAAGGAAACAAATCAAAACTGAATCTGCTCACCATCAAATCCACCAAATCCAAATTGGATCTGCTCACCACTGCCAAGTTTTAGTTTCTGTCTGCACAAAAGTGTTCTGTCTGTTCTTCTACATCAGAAGCCCCCTCTCCAGGGTGACTTAGTCCATGTTTAAAATGGAACACCAAACTATCTCATTAGTGGTAGTCATGTGACCCCAGACTGACCAATCAGAACATGGCCTCATGAGCCACAGTTAATCAGATCCTCCCAGAGACATCTCTACAGCTAAGAAAGATTATAACTCTTAAGACTGAGAAAAAGGAAGCCTGAAGCTGCTGGTGGCCAGGCCCGAGAATGAGTCAGGCTGTGAGATCATAAACAGGGAAAATAATGGCTGCCATGATTTAACACAGGGGGCTGGGGGAGGGAGAGGGAGAGGAAGAGGGAGAAGGAAAAAGAGCCACATATAGAAACAGACAAACATACATATATAGACACACAACCACATAAAGAGAGAGACAGACAGACACAGAGACAGAGAGATGTACACATGCACATGTGGACAATACACACAGTTATACCTGATGCCAATTTGATGCCCTTAAAATTCTCAACCAGGTCACAAAAAAAATTTTGTTTTTGTTTAAAACAATTTGAATTGGTCTCTGCCATTTACAAACAAGAAAACCTTAGCATGGTGACATTTTTCATGCAAGGCAGAGCTGAAACAGGAGGAAATCACCAGACAGTCTACCCAAATCAAAAGTAGGAAAAAGAAAGAATGCACCAGACAGAAACCCATTTTCTGATGTGTGTGTTTCCTCACTCTCTGGCTTGTAGGCAGCCTAAGTTACTAGAAATACACAAACCTGGTCACGTGGAGGTAGATGCTGAGGGAGGCTTTGGCAGCCTCCAGCATGTCATCATCCTGCTCTATGAAGACCCTGGACAGCCACTCGCACAAGTTGTGTAGCTGGAGAGAGGGCTGCAGGTGAGGCTTTAAGAAGGCCAGGAGCTTGGACATGAACACCTGCAAGTCAACTTCAATTGACAGAAATGTCAAAGTTCAGGGGATGCTTATAAATACACAAACACCATCTTGTCTGTATGCAAATGTGTGCATGTACTACTGTAATCCACACTCAGAAAGCCCTAGACTCGGGATGATCTGTTTCACATATGAGGAACTGAGGACAGCAAAGGTGACTTACATACAGAAGGGTACAAGTTTAAAACGTACGGTCAGGACATCAACTGCCAAAATCTAGTCACAGGTTTGTCTAAGAGATAACTGTGATCTCATGATGACAGCATGTTATACAATTGAGCGGACAACGGTCTCTTCCTTGGTGACCACAGCTTTCTGCTAACTGTAGACTGCTAAGTCATAAAAAGAAATAGCTTCAAAATAACAGAAAAATCTTCCTTCCTTTTGCTTGTTAAAGAATCAAAAGAAATTACAAGTATGGCAAAAATCTAGACTTCTGAGAGTTTAACTGCAACTCAACCTCTGAATTATGTAACAGATGCCACCTAGTGTTATAAACTGTAATTGTGCTAATTAAAACATCCTATGATACCCAGATCATCCTGAGAGGTCACCATAGCTGAAGAATCACACGCTCTCCTAGTAACCGCAGCTGCCTGCCTGGAGACCTCTACTGTTCATTTCTCCGTTGTCTTAGTCAGGGTTTCTATTCCTGCACAAACATCATGACCACGAAGCAAGTTGGGGAGGAAAGGGTTTATTCAGCTTACTTCCACATGGCTGTTTATCACAAGGAAGTCAGGACTGGAACTCAAGCAGGTCAGGAAGCAGGAGCTGATGCAGAGGCCATGGAGGGATGTTCCTTACTGGCTTGCTTCTCCTGGCTTGCTCAGCCTGCTCTCTTATAGAACTCAAGACTTCCAGCCCAGGGATGGCACCACCCACAAGGGGCCCTACCCCCTTGATCACTAATTGAGAAAATGCCCCACAGCTGGATCTCATTGGAGGCACTTCCCCAACTGAAACTCCCTTCTCTGTGATAACTGCAGCTTGTGTCAAGTTGACACACAAAACTAGCCAGTACACCTGTGCAGTGGAAGACATGTCCTTTACACCACCACACTGAAAATCACTCTTCCAGGCACTTTCAGCCTAGACTTCAAGTTATCTGTGACAATTCCTTTATCAAAAGAACTTCCCAACAGTGTCAACATAACTTCTGATGATCGGTAATCAACATGAATAGTCAGACTGTTTTTATGAATAATATAAATAAATATGAGCTAACTGCCATTTGCTTAGTAGTGATTCAAAAAGCAACTATTTTTGTATTCATTATCCAATACATATTACTATATAAAAAAAGCTGATATGCTTCTTGAAATTCCAGTCCCCTACAGCCCCTTTTACCTTTAAAAAAGTATTTACTGAGTTTAATCAGGAAAACACAGCTAAATTACTGAAATGATACTAGCCTTAGTACTCAATAGTCATGAGGCCCTCTTCTTAAGTGGAAAATTAATTGTGTAGAATTTTGAATAAAAAAATGAGTCTAGAGAATTACCTTTCATTTCAGTTGTTGAGGTATAATTCTGGAACTTAATTTCTAAAGATTTCACTGTAATTAAGCTTACTGCTCTCAGGGTCACATGATCAGGACCAGACCTGAGTCTGCCTCCAGGTTGAACTTCATCCCCTCCAAAGCAGGAAGGCTTTCCAGGAACAGTCAGTGCTTTCCACAACCCCGCATGTACAGCGTGCAGAAGTGCATCAGCTAAAGCGAGCATGTCACTCTCTAGAAGATGGTCTGGTGACGTCAGGGTGGGCACAGGTTCACGGCAGAGGTCTTCGCCCACTTTACAGAGAAGGCACTTTTTGATGAGTATAATCAATTTCCTTTTTATAAAAGCTGGAATAGGCCAGGCAAGAATATCTAGAGCATGGGGTTTCAAAAATAACATCCTCTGGCTCCTAAAGTGCAGTTTTAGGTGGATTCTGGAGGCTATGAGAAGCTCAAGCAGCTCCAGAAAGCACATCAGGCTGTTGATTATGTTAGAGGGATTCTGGAAGCTTCCAAAATGCCGAGACAATAAGGAATTATAGAACATTTCAAAAGTAGTGTCAAAAGGAGTCAAGAGCTGCTTCAGACTTTCTGTAATTATAAAACAGGAGTTATAAGCAACAGGAAAAATAAAATCTTTCTTAAAACAATTTTACAATTTATGTGTGTATATGTATACATATATATGTGTATATATCACTTTATAAGATAAAAAAATAGGTTTAAGAATAATATTTATTCTTACTTCTAATAAGAAGTTGGTTTACTTCTTATTAGAGAATATACAGATTAACAGCTAATTACTAAAATTTAATGCATGCTTTATGAATATGGGCAGACTATACAAGAGAGAGTTAATGATTAAGTTTTAATTTCTTTTTTAAAAGGTTATCTTTGGTGCTCGAGAGATAGTCTGTTTGGTAAAGTGCTTGCTGCATAAGCATGAAGTACTGAATTAGGATTGCTAGCAGCCACAGAAAAGGCGCACAACTGTAACACCTGTGCTGGGAGGTGGAGATGGAGCTCACTGGCAGCCATCCTGGCTCAGCTCAAGAGCTCTGGTTTCACTGAGAAATCTTAGTTCAATAAATATGCTGGAAAGAGATTGAGAAAGACACCCAAGATTGACTTCTAGCCTCTACAAGCATACACGTGCACATACATATCCACATGCATATGTTCACACACCCAAAACATACACCACACATCACTCCAAGGTTATGTTTAATTTAAAAAAAAATCAGGAGGAAGATTGTGGATTTTTCTATACTTCAAGAGAGATGAGGTATAACATGATTTTTATTCTTCATTATAAATGCAAACTCCTACGAGAGTGACGAGCATATGTAGATAGATCATCTTTACCTGTTTTCTGAGAATGTGTATCTTTAAAGATCTCTTTTATTATAGCTGTAAGGATCCAGAGGCAATGCACTGCTTCGCCACTCTCAGAGGACTCAGAGAGATGCTTCTGGCAAAAAGTGACCCAGGAATTACTTAATGTTTTCTACAAATGAGAAAAAAAAAAGGGTAGTTACTATTTTGTTTGTAATAAAAACCTATCGCACAACACAACATTCAAAATGTTGTTTACTTGTTTGCTTGAAAAAAGTATGCTTTGACAAAACAAAGAAGGAAAAGTATTCTAATACTCTTTAAGGCAGGAAAAGCAACACAGGATAGAAGTGAAGAAACAAAAAGAACTATGAAAATATCCATGCCATTTACTAATGATACAATAATGTGTCTTTCTTTTTTTTATTCTTGATTCTACTATCTAAATATTCTTACCATAAACATCTTACATATTCAAAGTTTTATTTTAAGAAAGAAGCAATTGAAGCAGAAAGACAATAGATGCTTGGATCTGTGTGTTTGCAAGCACAGGTACACGTGTGTGTACAAGAACACGAGGTAGCCTCAGGTGGTCTCCACAAGCATTTTCTTCTTTATTTTTTGGGGTAGGATCTTATTTCATTCCTACATTTTTGGATTTGTATGTTATTATGGGTGTAAGTATCTTATTAACTCAAATATGTGAACTTTAAAACACTAAGAGAAATAACTAACGTGCTGGCTTATCTGACCTTCTCTCTCAGCTGGAAATACAGGAGCGAGGTGAGGCACTTTGCGGCCATGTGGGACAACAACTTATTGGAATTCTGGAGCATGCGGATCTACAGCAAAACAAACACAATTCATCACACTGCTGAAGCCTTAACAACTTTACTTAAGTGTCTAAATCTTTATAAAAAGTGGCTCACCAATTTGGAATCGAGTTCAACGGACTGCAAAAGGACTTCGGCTAGCTCTCTGTACCCCTCCTTCTCGTGGGTCTCAGTTTCAGCAGTCAGTCTTCGGCTCAGTATCATGTCAATCACTGTTAACTGAAGAAGCCTCACCTCCCAGGCCCTGCCTATCTGAAGCTGTCTCTTGGAACAGTCCTGTGCTTCAGGAGGAAGGGTGACCTCATGGAAGGATGGCCCATGCTGGCCTGCCATGCCATCGAGTGCACCATGGACATCAGACTGAGCTACAGAGAAGGTTGCACAGCCATCTTGTTCTGAGAGATCTGGGTTGAGATAAGAGATGTAACCATGGAAGTCATCTTCAAGGGTGGCTCCAAGAAGCACTTTCCTGTATAATTGATCCAAAATTCCTTGGACAACTTCCATTTTGATTTCCGGAATGTATCACATAAGAGGGTCAACAGCCACAAGGAGTAAATATTGAAGGCTTAGAAATACAACGGATCCCTAAGATGTTTCCTCAGTGAACCCTGAAACAGAAAAAGTAATTTATAATTATAAGTGTTAAAGCTGTATTACACGTGAAACAAAACTGTGCTCACTTAGGAAGTCTCAAGTTAGAGATAACAGTAGTTGTTGGAGTCTTCAAATGAAAATTATAATAACACTTTAAAACCGCAATGGCGAAGTGTATGTTTTATATGTAAATATAGGAACATAGAACTCTCTATAGTGTTCTTTTGCTTTTGTTGGGTGTGCGTGTGCACAAAAGTGCATGAGTACATTTGTGTTTGTGCATGAGGCAAGCACTCTCCTTCTGAGCTTCTTCCCTATACTTGTTTTTTAATTTCTGTTTGGAGGTGGGAACTCTGTAAGCTGCCTACAGTAGTAAGCTGGCCCCGACCTTACTCTGTAGCCTAGGAAGCCCTTGAACTTGTGATCCTCCTGCATCAGACAACCAGGTATCTGGGATCATGGGCTGGCATCAGCAGGCCCAGGTGAAAAACACTTCTTGGTGGCTGCCTCAATTCTCGATCTTGGTACTGTTATGTGGAGCCAGACTCCTTCATATGGGGAGCTGCCAGTACACTCCAGACTGGTAAGCAACCCCTGCCCTCACCCAGTCTTTCTCAAGCCTCTATCATCTCCCAGCCAAACACCCCAGAATCAGCTACCAGATTCCGCTGACTACAAATGTCCACAGACATTGTTAGATGCCCCAGTTTAAATCCACTCGGGTAAATTAAAATTTTTACCTTCACTTCCAATTTATAGATTAAAACCTGAAGTTACATTGCTATATAGCTATTGATTACTAAGTTCCAACTTAAAGTTATGTAATATAATATTATATAACAATAAGATTAAGATCCTTGGTCACCACTTCTGTAACTAGGTAAATTTTAGGTGCTATCCCAGGAGAGTCAAGAAGAGAAGGGAAAGCATCCCTAAATGAGCAGGCTGTACTTGTAACTAGATACAAATTTACACATTCAGGCTGTTCTAGAATTCTCTGTCATAGTGAAGACCAGGGGTGAGAGTCATACAACACATTAAAAGCCACACAAAGCTTTTAAAACAGAGAATATGAACAATCAGTCGATGCCAGAGGAAGCATGCTATCACTAGGGTAAGCAAAAGAGAGGACTGGAAATTCTTCCAGAGGAATACTGGGGCCTCTGGGAATCTACTGGGCTACCTCAAACACCTCTCCCTCTCTCTCTCATTCACACACACACACACACACACACACACACCCCTTATGGTGGGGAAGAGAGTTTTTTTGGCTTTTGCATCTTTTTGTAAACTTATTTTAACACTCCCATTTTCCATATGTTTTAGTTCTCTTTCTTTAAATGGGTTGTGACAGCTGCCTGAGATTCCCTCATCAATTCATGAGTTTTTTGTAAAAAGCAAAAAAGCAAAACAAACAAACAAACAAAACCCAACAACAACCAATATGCATTTCACACAGTTCTCTGTCTTCGTCTCTAGTAAATGTTACTTTTATTTTATGTGTATGGGTGCTTTGTCTGCATGTATGTCCATGTGCCATTTGCATACCTGGTGCTCATAGAGGTTGGAAGAGAGTGTCAGATCTCCTGAAACTGAAGTCACAAATGGATGTTAGCTGCAGTGGTGCTCTGAATGAGAATGGCATCCAAAGACTCAGGTACTTGCATGCTTGGTCAGCAGTTCGTGGAACTGTTTGGGAAGGATTGGGAGGCGTGGGCTTGGAGGAGGCGTGGACTTGAGAGTGGGCTGAGGTTTCAGAAGCCCAGGCCACTGTCAGTTAGCCCTCTCTCTCTGCCTCCAGCTTATGGATCAGATTTAAAGTCTCAGCTACTGCTCCAGTGCCATGCCTGCCTGCTGCCAGGTTCCCCAGCATGATAGTCATGACTCTAACCTTTTGGAACCATGAGTTCCCAATGCGCTCTTTTATAAGTTGCCTTGGTCATGGTGTCCTTTCATAACAATAGAAATGTAGCTAAGATAGTTGCCATGTGGGTGCTGGGAATCAAACCCAGATCCTCTGGAAGAGACAGTGCTCTTTACCACTGGGCCATCTCTCTAGTCTCTGCTGAGCCATCTCTGTAGCCCCTAATTTTATCTTCTTAAAACATACTCCTTTAAAATACCCCATGGTTTCTTCTTCACCACATCTCATATCTAGCAACCTTGCACATGTTTAAATCCCTTCCTCAAAGGAAAGGTTATGAGGCTAGCATTCACACTGGGCCTCCCTTCTACAGTGTGGCTCATTCACTGGTCCTGACTTTGTCAATCTCTTATGAGTGTTTTGCTTGCTTGTATGTTTGTGGACCATAAGCATACCTTTCTTACTCTCTTGTTAGTTTGGTTGTTTTTCTTTTGTTTTCAGTTTGCTTGATTGATTGTTCTGTGGCAGAGTCCCACTATATAGACCAGGCTGGTCTCAAACTCACAGAGATATACCTGCCATTTCCTCAGGAGTTCTGGGGTTACAGGTGTGTACCACCACACCTAGCTCAGACTATTATGGCTTGCTTCTTCCCATTTAGCACTTAAGGAATCTAAATGGTGGACACCTCACAAGACACAGTTTTGCAGTAGAGAACTAAAATGGAGCAGCTAATATTAAGATAGATTTTAAATTTATGAATAAAACTTCTGGTTAAGTCTTCTCTAAATGCTATTTTAAGATCATTTTTATCTTTATTTATGTATACATGAGTGTCTGTGTGGGGTTTTTTGCACTATATAACAACAATAACAGCAGATGTCAGAAGAGGCCACCAGATCCCCTGGAGCTGAAGTCACAGCCAGTTGTGCATGACTAGAAGTAGAGACTGGGAACTGAACTCAGGTCCACTGTAAGCGTAGGAAGCATTCTTAACTACCAAGCAATCTTTCCAAGCTCTATCTTCAAGCTGTGGTATATATTCCACAGAATTTAATGATCTACATTGTGGTAGCTTTGTTCTGTTTGACACTGAATTTTTCTGTACTCACATAAGCAGCAATGGCTAAGAAGTACTGTAACCCTCTGCAATGCTAACCAGCTAGCTAACCAGAAAGGGCTGTCTTGTGTCTGTGTGTCTAGAAGGGACTGACCTCCACCATCCATATCCTTTTCCCCTCTTTTGCAGATAGAATTTTGCTAAGTTGCGCAGGCTGGCCTTGAATATTATCTTCATTCCTCAGCCACAAAATTCACCAGGTCTATAGGGTCCCATCAAACTGTACAAACTTAGTCTGATTTCTTATAATCATTCCTTGCAAATCTTCTTTGAGAGGTTTTCCATTAGAGAACATTCTCTGAATTGCAATGGCCTGAATAAAATCAGCTGTTGGCATATTTTTCCAGTTATATGTCAGAAATTGGCCTTCATATTATATTTCAAAGTCTCAAAACCTTTTCATAACACTAATTTTCTTAGTAGTACTAATACTTAGAATATTTTAGGCTTTAACTATCATCATATGCTTATCTCTTATCATTAAAAACTTCAGCAATAAATGCATTTTCATTTTAATGTTATACATAGCAATAGAAATACTTCAAACACTTTTGCTATCACCTCACACTTTACTAAGTAAGAATGAAACCTTAGTCCTTGGTCACTCTTCACAATCATCCTCTCAGGGGGCAGGTTAAAGTCATTGTCAGAGAATATCAGAATGGGGGTCAGGTAAGGCAGCCTATCTTCTTCTCATGGTAGGACCCAGCCTCTTTAGTATGAATGATTCTAAGAAATCAGACTAAGTTTGAACAGTTTAAATGAAGTATTTAAACATCTGTTAGAATGGTGGGCACACTCATTTAAAGCACAGCTGACATTTGTCACAGGTGCCCACTGCCGAGCCTCATGGTAGAATTCAGTCCCTGGGTCCTCCAGGTAGAAAGAGATAACTGACTCCCACAAGTGGTTCTCTGATATCCATGTGTAGTATGAATGTACATGAACATATACAAATACATACAGACGATAACAATACATATTTAGTTGGAAAATGGAGCTCAGGAGTAGAGCATTTACTACGTTCAATGAGGTCTTCCTAGGTTCTATTCCCCAGCATATTTAGAAGGGCTATTTACAAATACTCAGGGCCCAACAGGAAAGACCTGACTAAGGGACAGTGAGTGCTGGGGAGCCTCTACTGGGGCCTAGCATAACACTTCAATTGTACTTCAAACTTGATTCATTGTGATCAAAACAAACAAATGAACCAAAAATACAGCACTGAAATGAAAAACTACTGAAGAAAAATTTCCTGCCTTGCCCCAGAAAAAAATGCTATATAAAAGGAAAAGAAAATCTGAAAAAGTAGACTAGGGAATCAACTGGCTACACTGTGTTGCTCAAGTGGTTGCCCATGGGTTTGGCTTACTGCAAACTGAAATGTCATGCTGATCTGGAGAGAGATGTCCATTCTAAAGCCATGCCTGTCAAAATGTGGTCAAAGCTAGCTGTCTAGTATGGGAGCCTCTGTATGTGAGCCCGTGAAACATCTATATGGAGTCCACAAGGAGGCCACCCACTCTGGAAAAAGAATATTGGAGATGTCTAATCAGGACATGGACATAAAACCTGAAATTAATCCTTACTTGATGTGCACTGACACTGTCACATTTTTTTTTATGATGTAAAAAAAAAAAAAATCCTTTTAGAAAAAAATGTAATACAAAGCCTTGACCTGTTGCGGATAGCTCTGGGGATATTTGTAATTTGATGCTAATTCCCTTCTCCAGTGAGGGGTTGCAGAACAAGTAATGAGTCAGCACTCAGGTGACTTCCTGTAAACCTTCTTCAAACCTTAATTTGTAAAATAAAGGCTAGAGCTGGTGATTGGGCAGTGAAAGGGAAGGTGGAGCTGAGAGTTGCTAAAAAGGAGGAGGAGTGTGAGAGAGGGGGCAGAGCAGAGCAGAAGCATGTGGCCTGGAGAAACTGCAAGTTATAAGGGGTCTCATAGACGGGGAAGATGGTAGTGTAGTGGTAGATCTGCCCAAGCTAGGCGCACAGCTTGTATTCATATTATTTGAATTGTGTTTTCATTGCTGGGGCATATTTTGGTTGGAGATTTACCACAACACTGACCTCTTGTCAAAGAATATATAGTACACAAAAAACATCTTCCAACAACCTCTTCTAGAAACATGGTACGTAAAGCAATATTTGCTTTCTAAGAAATCCTATGAAGAAGCTGAGACTATTGCTCAGTGGTAGAGTCCACGATCAATACTATGAGGTTCTAGGTTCAATCCCTGGTAGAGAGGGGAAGAAAGAAAGAAAATAAGCAAAGGTACTTGTCTTACTTAGGG
>JADRCD010205367.1:9843-21416 GCA_019843815.1 Montemys delectorum | reverse complement strand
TCACTTGAGGAAATGCTTCCATGAGATCCAGCTGTAAGGCATTTTCTCAATTAGTGATCAAGGGTGGAAGGGCCCATTGTGGGTGGTGCCATCCATGGGATGGTAGTCTTGGGTTCTATAAGAAAAAAAGCTGAGCAAGCCAGGAAGCAGTTCCCCTCCATGGCCTCTGCATCAGCTCCTGCCTCCAAGTTCCTGCCCTGTGTGAGTTCCTGTCCTGACTTCCTTTGGTGATGAACAGCAATGTGGAAGCCTAAGCTGAATAAACCCTTTCCTCCCCAACCTGCTTCTTGGTCATGATGTTCTGTGCAGGGATACAAACCCTGACTAAGATAGTTAGCCACTCCCACAAGTTTTGTGCCACTATTATGCCAGCAGATCTTTTTTTTTTTTTAATAAATATTCATTGAATTAATATATTTTTCTTTTTTTAAGTTTTGTTGCATTATAATTTAACAGTTTTATGTAGATGCTTGTCTAAGGCAATACTGAAAATACAAATGTTTTTCTCAATATAAATTTTAAATAACTCCAAACATATTAACTGTATATTTCAAAATATACAGTTGGCACAGAAGTGTACTATAGGAAAAGCATCTTCGTACCTTTGTACCAACGTCCTTCAGAGATAGGATTTGGGATATTTCCATCCTTAGTTCAGTTATTTACATGCTGTTTTTCCCCTCTAAGAACAAGTTCTGTTTCTTCAAGTCCAAGGTATAGTAGAGTTTTCAAATACTCGACCTCTTTAGGATTAAGAGTGTAGCTCAGTGATTCAGTCCTTGCTCTTTATACATGGAGGCCTGAGTGTGACTTGGATCAAGAAAAACTGATCTTATTTGAATGTGTTCAGTGTAGAGCTCGAGGCTGTACCTATCCTGTAGATACCTCTCAGCCTCGCCAGAGCACCTGGGTGTGTATGGAGTCCTTTCTATGTAAAGTCTCTTTTCTAGTGACATAGGCCACAGCATATCCTAGACAGAAAGATTCCATCCTGATGAAATTTACAGTGTACTGTAGTAAATTCATCTCTGTAAACCATTCCTTCTTCTGTAGATATAAATATGAATACTTACGTCATGAGAGTTAAATCTCTGAAAATTTTTTTAAAGATTTAATTATTTATTTTATGCATATGAGTACACGCTATAGCTGTATGGATAGTTGTAAGCCTTCATCTGGTTGTTGGGAATTGACTTTTAGGACCTCTGCTTTGTCTGGTTAGCCCCAAGATTTATTTATTATTATAAATAAGTACACTGTAGCTGTCTTCAGACGCACCAGAAGAGGGTGTCAGATCTCATTATGGGTGGTTGTGAGTCACCATGTGATTGCTGAGATTTGAACTCAGGACCTTCGGAAGAGCAGTTGGTGCTCTTATCCACTGAGCCATCTCGCCAGACCATCTATGAAGATTTTAATAAGGTAAATGGTAAGGAAGCAATGAAGAAAACTTTAGACCATGAATATTAGGAACTTCGCCGTTTTCTGGCTTGAGGAATTCGAGGTTACAAGCGTTGACTGTCCTATGTTTTGTTTCAAATGACAGATTAAACATTCTCAGTGATAACTACAATTAGCCTTTCCTGAGGAGAGAGTAGGCATCGGGTACAGCTCTGAGAGTTTTCCATTTGTTACTTCATTTCTCCCATCAATCTTGAGGATACCTTACTTATTACATCCTTTTCAGATTGTGAGAAATGAAAGCACTGTGTTCTCTTCTGGATATTGCATATTTCCATCCTGGCTCTCTTAATAAAAAGGATTTGACAATTATGTATTAGATTAGGCTTCAACTTTCAGCTTTTATAATCTAGATGTGAACTTGGTTCTACTGTTGCTTCTACTGCTGTGATGAAACACTCTGACCAAAGGGAGCCTGAGGGAGGGAAGGATTTATCTGAGTTTATAATTACAAGTCATGGTTCACCATTGAGGGAAGCCAAGGCAGGGACTACAACTGAGACACGGAGAAACTAATGCTGTTGCCTACTGGCCTACTCTCCCCTGCTCATGCTCAGTCAACTCTTTTATATAACTCAGGTCTACCTGCCTAGGGGATGCCACTGCCCACAGTGGGCTGGGACCAGCCACATTATTCAACAATCAAGAAATGCCCCATAGACATACTCATGGCAAGTTTGATCAAGCCAATGCCTCAGTTGGGTTTTTTTCCTATACCCCTGGGCTGTGGTAAGTTTACATTAGAAGCTAATAGGACAGCTTTGAAGCCTGTTTTGTGAGGTACTTTATTAGTGAGACCTGCTTGTTTTCCTAGTTCTGTTCATTTGGAATATTTTTTCCCACACCTATTTTTAATGGGAAAGTATGTTTCTTAAAAGGAACAGGGAACAAAGAAAAGGATTTTCTTTTCTGATCCAATCTTCTAGTGGGTGTCTTTTGATTGGGAAGTTGAGTCCACTGAAATGGACTTATTATTCAAAGGTATATTAATTCCTATAATGTTGTTGGTTTTTATAGTTTGATGTTTTCTTAGTCCTTATTTGCTTAGCAATTGTCTGTTGGATGTGTTTATCCTTCTCTATAGTCTGAACACTTTTTTTTCCTAGTGTCCTCTCTCGAGGGGGCTTATCGATCATCTACTGCTGATCTAGTAACTACTAACCAGGTTCTGTGTAAGTCTAAGTTTTGCAACATTGTGTTATTTCTTCTGCCTGAAATAATCAATATATACTGAGAAGAGAAGAAGAGCTTCATTTTGGCCCAGTTTTGGAGGCTACAGTCCAGGACTGACTGACCCCAGTCAGTCTTTGGATTTATGGTGGCACATCTGGTGGGAGAATGCCACAGAGTAAAGGTACTTTTGTTATAGTTGTGGTTACAGGAAGAAGGGAGGGTGGGAAGGACAAGGAGAAACTGGGTTCCTACTATTCTGAGGACCTATCCCCCAAATTTCCCATTAGGCTCCAGTGCTGCAGCCAAGGGCCATGTCTGTGTCCATGTCTGGGGTCTGTTTTGATGTCTGCGCCTGGGTTAACCACCAAAAACCACATGGATGTCTGTGGTCTATGCTGCATCCTGAAGTCATGCTGACGTCCGAGGGCTGTGCTGCTGCTGGGGGCCCTACGGATGAGAGTGAGTGGCCTGCACTGCCGCCTCTGGCCATGTAGATGTCTGTGGTCTGGTCCTTCTGCAGCTGGGGGCTATGCTTGTGTCTGTGCTATTGACAGAAACTATGAGCAAGCCTGTGATCTGAGCTCCAGCTGACTATAAAGAGCAAGGAGGCTGGCTCCTTTAACAACATCAATGACTGCAGACACATAATTGAGAAAGAGGGACATCAGCCTGGCCTATAGAGCTCTATAGTGAGATTCTGTCTTGGGAAAAAAATTAAGAGGTGTATGGAAGGCTTCTGTGAATGTGTACCTTCCAACCCCTCCCTCCTGAAAAGTATCA
Source organism: Montemys delectorum (assembly GCA_019843815.1). Classification (NCBI taxonomy): domain Eukaryota; kingdom Metazoa; phylum Chordata; class Mammalia; order Rodentia; family Muridae; genus Montemys; species Montemys delectorum. The sequence goes on along the minus strand of JADRCD010205367.1, from coordinate 18,002 downwards.
GCCTACATGGAAGCTATCAAAGAGAACTCTTAAAAATTGTGTGATGATGCTGAAGGATAGCTTTCCACAACTGGTAATTTCTGGCAGGGGTGTACGTTGGGTGTAGTTTTTAATTGCTATCACCTTTGCTCTGTGATGGGCAGAGCTACCAACCTCTGCCTGACTTCCCTTAGTGCTACCTGCCTTTAGCTCCCAGAGGTGTCCACGCTGCCAGCCCCCTCCCTAGCTTCCTTTGAATTCACAGATAAAAGACACACTCACAATTTGTTACTTTACAACTTGTTTTCTAGGCAGGATTGCTGGGTGAAGCTATCTCCTGCCCGGAAAAGCATGCCCTTACCAATTTATTATCTTTGTCTCTCCACGTGTCCTAAACTTCAGTATTTACTCCCACCTAGCCCCTGCCAAACATCCCTGGCCACCCACCTGTAGTGGAGGAAGTGTACCAATTGGGAGTGAGCTTCTCAGTTTCAAAAGCCCAGCCAGGCCCAGTCTTTCTTTGCCTGCTGCCTGTGGATTAAGATGTAAAGCTCTCAACACCTACTCCAGTACCATGCTTGCTTGAGTGCTGCCACCACTGTAGTGGTTTGAGTATGCCTAGCCAAGCAGTGGTACTACTTGGAGGTATAACCTTGGAATAGGTGTGGTCTTGTTGGAGTAGGTGTGCCACTGTGGGTATGGGCTTTAAAAACCTCATCCTAGCTGCTTGAAAGTCAGTCTTCTCCTAGTGGCCTTCAGATGAAGATGTAGAACTCTCAACTCCTCCTGCACCATGTCTGTCTGGATGCTGCCATGCTCCCACTTTGATGAGAATGGACTGAACCTCTGAACCTATAAGCCAGCCCCAATTAAATGTTGTCCTCATAAGAGTTGCTTTGGTCATGGTGTCTGTTCACAGCAGTAAAACCCCAAGACACACCACCATGATAATGGATCAATCTCTGAATCTGTAAGCAAGCCCCCAATTAAATGCTTTGTTTTATTAAGAGTTGTCTTGATCATGGTGTCTCTTCATAGGAATAGAACATCAATTAAGACAAACATTACATCTAAAACATTGTAAAATAACCTTAAAACTAAGTCTAGAGAGGATGTACATCCACTGAGTAGTGACTAGGGACAAAAGAAATCTAGGGCTCCTTAAGCCAGTTTACAGGAGTCAAAATTCAAATTGTCTACCTCCAAATTACAACCTATCTCTAGCCCCATGTATGTTCAGTTATTAGGGTCCCCCACTTTACTCCTTCTTCCTTGGAGAGCCCCAAGCTTCATTTTTTTGACCACAAAGCATATCTTAACTTCTCAGACTTTTAACTGCCATTTCCTGAGGTGTCACATGCTTCTAGCAGGGAACAGCCAACTACAGAGTTCAGGCCTCTAGGTTTCACTCTTTGGGTGACCTTTTCTAGCTCTCCATAAGATGACTATAGAAAATTGCCCATGTACTGCCAACCGTGGAAGCTGAGATGTGAGCTTTAGGGAGGTCACGAGGGTCAGTTTTTAGTATATGGTAGAGAAAATAAGTGACACACAGGTTCAATGTGAGGAGAGTGATAAAGTGATTCGGTTGGGTAAGGCATATAAATGCCTTTTAACATCAATTCGGTGGTGGTATTTTCAGCCTTTGGCATAGTCTTTGTGTACTGTATAGGTAGGCGAGGAGCTGCAGAGGAAATTGCCAAGGACTTTGAGAGTTCAGATGGAAGAGAAAAGGCAGCGAAGGTTCTTGAGAATGAATACCCAGAGAGGACAAAGACTGATGTGGGGGAAGCCCCGACAAAGGTGCCACAGGTGACACACGGGAAAGATCACTCAAGACATACCTCCATGCCTGCTGCTCAGGGCCAAGTAAAGTGAGGAGGGCACGGCAGAGAGCAGCAAGATGTGTGACATGTAGGTCAGTAATGACCTCAACCTTTGTTTTTAGGAGGAACGGAGATGGAATCTAGAGTGGAATGTATTAAAAATGAGACACAACTCCTGCCTGCTGCCATACAGTGCAGACTGGGCAGAGGACACTCAGAGGCACAGGTGCCATTAAGATGATCTCATAAGTGGTGGAGAGATGTGAGAGAAAGAGAACCAGAATGGTATGCGCACAATGAAGCCAGGAAGAACTGGAGACAAGAGGGTAGTGAGGAACAGCCTGATGTCAGTAGCCTGCCATGCCACCTGAGGCCATGGTGAAGTGCTTGAACTGTACCGCTGCCAAGGACCATGTCTGTGACCCTGTGGCCACAGGGATCTGTGTTGATGATACCTGTAGTTCATGTCACCACCAGAGGCCGTGGGGAGTTTCTTGGTTGGGTTGCTGCCTGGGGCCATGTTGATGTCTGAGGACTGAGTAGAGCTGGCTCTGCCTTCCTACCTGGGCAGCCTGGCAGAGCTGGTCCCCAGAGATGGTGGGCTGACCAACTCAGCTACCACCTGGGCCCAAGTCCAGGGCTTTGAGTTGGCTCACCCCAGCATTTAACCCATCTATGAACTGCTGCAGTTTGTGAAGGGGGTCAGTCTTACAGAACCAAAGTTGCAGGATCTCCACAATACAGGGTAATAACAGTGTATTTGAGAAGAGTCCTGGTGAGGATCCGGTATTGATAACATAGCAGAAGCCAGAGGCCTTGAACTAGATCTTTTCAGGTAAAGCTGTTTGGGCAAAAGGGTATACTGTATGACACACTGTAGCTTCCATAGCAAGATTTTTTTTTTATTTTTTAATTATGATTTTTTTCTTTTGAAGGGGAGATAAATTTGGAGGATAAATATAGAAGGATGGGGAGATGAGTAGGACTGGGAAACATGATGTGAAATTCACAAAGAATCAATAAAAAGTAAAAAAAAAAAAATTCAAATCATTAAAACAATTGAGAAAAACCAAAACTCAAACCAAACCAAACCAATCAACCATCCAAAGAAGCAAAAATATCTAAGAAAATCCAAAAAACCAAGAATCAAAAAACAAAAAATGAGATGGGTAAGTATGTGATCATTTTAGAATAACACAAAGCCAAGGGAGGTGAGTGCAAGGGAGGTGAGGCATGGCAGATCATGTTAATGATGAAAACCTTCAAACAATTTAAAATTACTATCATTGGGGGCAAAGTCCAATAATGTTAATGCAACTCGTAAAAATGATCATTACAAAGAGTGTTTAACCTCATGAGGACACTTTTCTACGTAAGAAAAGATACAGTGCTGTCCATCTAATAAATCCAATCAGATAAACCACAGCTGGGTAGTTAAACTAGTTTAGGGTGTAAGATAAATAAACTGTTCCAGTAACTGGGCTAATTACAAACTATATCCAGCATACTTTAATAAGCTCAGTCATTTCTAAAGATAATGCATTATCATCTTGAGATTCTGGGAGTTCCTGTCAGTTTAGTTAGCAATCAAGTCAGGAGCAAAGCAGGTTCCCATCTGCAGAGGCTCACATCTTCGTCTTCCTTCCCTCCAGGTAATTGGAACTCACTTCTAGGCAGTGAGAGGATAATAACGAAACTCTGATCACTTTATGGAAGTTTCCCATTACTTCCAAGTTTCAGCTCATATTCTTACAGCATTGGTGGTAATTCAGTTGTCAGTATTGTCTATGGAGTCAGAACTATGGGATGTCTTCCGGTTGTGAGAACACTCATGGTGAATGAAAGAGCCCTGTTTCATTTACATGTAACAGAAATATGCGGGAAGATGAGTAATATTTTGTGGGAGAGAGGCTGGGACAGTCTCTTGGTTGGTAAAGTGCTTGTCATGCAGGCATGAGGACCTGAAGCTGTTCTCCAGCCCTCATGTAGAAAGCCAGGCATGGAGGTGTTTACTTCTTATCCCATGCTGCGGAGGCAGACACAGCGCGGGTCTCACTGGCTGCGGAGGCGGACACAGCGCGGGTCTCACTGGCTGCGGAGGCAGACACAGCGCGGGTCTCACTGGCTGCGGAGGCGGACACAGTGTGGGTCTCACTGGCTGGCCAGCTTAGCCAACTCAGCAAGCCCAAATCCCTGAGAGAGATACTGCCTGAGGTTGACCTCTGGCCTCCACAAGCATGGGTACGCACCTACACCCATGGACATCTCTCTTCAAACACAAAGAACAAAATTTAGCTGGTGAGATTTTTATTTAAAGTGTTTATGGTTTCCAAGCAAAGTATATGAAAAATGAATACACTGAATGGAACTGTTCACACCATGTAAAATGCTAAAACAGTACATTTGAAAATACTAAAAATTAATTACAATTCAAATACATATATGTACATGTTATGTTAACCATTAAAATGATCCATTATTATTTAAAAACACTGATATGAATGTCTTTTAACTATGTAATTACATACCTGTTGACTTTTTAAAAGACAAGCCACCTTTCAGACATTTAACAAAGTAGTAAAAAAAAAAAAAAAAAAAAAAACCCATCTAGTCTTGTACAAATGTCTCTAACTACCAAAACCAATCAGAACTCATACAGCGCAAATATTGGCCAACGACTTTTACCCATGTTCAACAGAGGCCCTGATTCTGAGCCATTTGAATGGCTGAGAGACAGCTTTGCAGATCTTAGGTTGGCTCTCAGGTACTCCTGGGGCAAACAGAAAGTCTAGTGAAATTGCAACACGCACACTCCTACTTTTCAGCTAGAGCCTCCTCTGGTGTGCTTGCATTTGGATGTCAAAACAAACTAACACAAATGTACAGGGAGAGGTTCTGAAGAGAAGATTGGGTATCCCAAGGGAGGGTCAGCAGCCTGGACGGTGAGGTTCCTAAGCAATAGCGGGTGAGCCTGGATACTGTATCGCTCCTCATCATCATTGGTGGCATAAAGCAGTTCCCACGAGAGGTTGGCCCACTGACCTCGAACAGCCTCAGCGTTCAGCTTTCCAACGTGCACTGACATCTCCTGAAGCATCAGGACCCTCGAGGTGTAAACGCCCTGGAAGTATAAAAGGAAACAGGAAAGATCACCAAAAAATATCAAGCAAAAATGTGCACCAAACAATAGAGATTGGTGTTTTAAAATGTACATGAGTTGCTTAGCGTTAAAATCAAGAACTGCTCTCTAAGTAAATGTGAGAAGAAAAATTCCACTTAATTACAAAAAAATTTCAGTTACTTAGTTTTCTTTGACTCCAGTCTGTCACTTGAGTTGGCCTTGGCAATGCACGGCCATAAATGCTAGTCACTGGACAGATCTGGTGGTGTCTCATTGCTGTGACAAAATACCAAACAACTTAATAAAGGAAGGTTTGCTCCAGCCCCTGTGAGGGATGTCTTGGTAGCAGGAACATGAGGCAGCTGAGCACATGGAGTCCACAGCCAAGGAGAAGAGAGAAGAGTGCTGGTGAGCACCTCTTCCTCCTTTCCAGTAGCCGGGGACCCTGGCCCAGGCCTACGCAGCCGTTCTCCTTGCCCCTTTCCACCTGGACCTAATCTAAAATTTTCTTACAGATACGCCCATAAGTTTGTTTCCATGGTGATTCTAAATCCTTTCAAGTAGTCCCTGATGCAGGAGTTGGAGAAAGGACTGAAGGAGCTGAAGGGGGTTTGCGGGCTCCATGGGGGGGGAGCAACAATGTCAACCAGCAGACACCCCAGAGCTCCCGGGGACTGGACCACCAACCAGAGTACACATGGAGGGATCCAGGGCTCTGGCTGCATATGTGGCAGAGGATGGCTTTGTTGGACATCAATGGGAGGAGAGGCTCTTGGGGCTGAGGGAGTTTGATGCCTGTACTGGTTGGTTTTGTGTGTCAACTTGACACAGGCTGGAGTTATCACAGAGAAAGGAACTTCAGTTGGGGAAATGCCAACATGAGATCCAGCTGTGGAGCATTTTCTCAATTAGTGATCAAGGGGGTAGGGCTCCTTGTGGGTGGTGCCATCCCTGGGCTGGAAGTCTTGGGTTCTATAAGAGAGCAGGTTGAGCAAGCCAGGGGAAGCAAGCCAGTAAGGAACATCTCTCCATGGCCTCTGCGTCAGCTCCTGCTTCTTGAACTGCTTGAGTTCCAGTCCTGACTTCCTCTGGTGATCAACAGCAATGTGAAAATAAGCTCAATAACCCCTTTCCTCCCCAACTTGCTTCTTGGTCATGAAGTTTGTGCAGGAATAGAAACCCTGACTAAGACAGATGCCCCAATGTAGAGGATTGCCAGGGTGGGAAGATGTGAGAGGGTGGGAAGATGTGAGTGGGTGGGAGGGTGGGGGAGCACCCTCATCGAGGCAAGGGAGGGGGGATGGAAGAGGGGTTTTCACAGGGGAGACCTGGAAAGGGGATAACATTTGAAATGTAAATAAAGAAAATATCCAATAAAAGAAAAAAAAAAGATTAATCACCATGGTTAATAATCTTTCTGCTAGGCTCCTTGTCAGAAAGTTTTAATGAGATGTAGTTCAATTCTTGCACAATTTGCTCCTTTCAATCGCCAATGGCTCCTGGAGATTCACAGAATGTATAACTACTACAGTACATCTGAGACCAGTTTTCATGCCTTCACAAAGAAACACTGAGCTCTCAGTTGTCACTTTTCTAGCTCCTCAATCTGCTCCCCTTAGCAACCACAATGACTGAACAGATTCACCTGTTCAAAGTTCATGGCCCTGTACTTGAACCGTTGTCCTTCCTTCCTTTCTGTGGCCACGGGCATACTATAATATATACTACAATAATATATACCATAGTCCATACCCATCATCTGCTGATGCACGGCTGGGCCACTTCTGCCTTTAGGCCATGATCAATACTACACCGTGAACATCTGTGTGCAAGTTTTTGTGCCAGTCTACACTTTTGTTCTTTTCTAGTATGAACACGAGTCATGTAATAGTTCCATGACCGACTACTTGAGAAATTACCAGAGTATCTTGACAGCATCAGCATATAAGGGTTCTAATCTCATATCCTTGTCAAGACTTAGTGACTTTTAATTTTAGCCATTGTAGTGCAATAAGATGTTGTAGCTTTTGTTTTTCACTTGGGCAGTGCTGGAGATCAAGGCCAGAGACTTGCACATGCTAGGCAAGCAATTTAACCAGTAGGCTCCATGCCTCAGCCCTAATTTTATTATGGTCATTAATGATGCAGAGCATTATGTGTGTGTGCGCCTCTGTGTGTATGTGTGCACCTCTCTCTCTCTCTCTCTGTGTGTGTGTGTGTGTGTGTGTGTGTGTGTGTGTGTGTGCATGTGCTTATTGGTCACTGTGTATCTGTGGATACGTGTGTATATAGCTTTTATCCATCTTCAATTAGATTCTGTTTTTATTAGAGTCTAAATTATTTACATATTCTAGTAACAAATCTTTCATGAAATATGTGCAGTTATTTTTCCCATTCTGGGTTGTTTTCACTTTTTGACAGTATGCTTTAATACACAAAGTTTATCTGTTTACTTTTCAATACTGTTTTGTTTTGAGGCAGGACCTCACATAGCCCAGGATAGAGTCAGACGCTGTATTCTGTATAGCAGAGGAGGACCATGAGGTCTTGGTCCTCCTGGGGAATAGAATGTGTTTTGGCCCTTCTCTCTCATCCTCTTCATAAAAAATGTTGCTTCTATTATTTTATATGTTTAAGCATTTTATCTGCATGTGCCCCAAGAAGGCCAGATGAGTGACTGGACCCCTGGAACTAGAGTTACAAAGGGTTGTGAGCTACCATATGGGGGCTGGGAATGAACCCCACTTTTCGGTAAAAGCAATAGTACTCTGAACCACTGAGCCATCCATCTCTCCAAACCACTTGTTTTTGAGACAGGATCTTGTGTGGGCTAGGATGGCCACAGATGTAAACTCACTACAAAGTCCTCTGTCATCAAGAATTACTCTTGCTCCTTCTCTGAGATTACAGATATACGACATTTGAAAACTTTATTTTTGCTTGGTTGTTTTTTTTGTTTTTGGCTTGTTTTATAGCCCAGGTTGGCTTCAAACTTGTGGCAATCTTCTTCCCTCAGGATCTTAGGTCCTGGGTTTAGTAAGCCACTAGACCAGCAACTATAGGCTCTATGCGTTTTGTTTTTGTTTTCCTTTTCTAATACTGGGGATTCAACCTGGAGTCTTTTGTGTATTAGGCAAATATCCTACCACTGTGCCACTTCCCAGTCCTGGTCAGTCTGCTTATTTACTTTCTTTCTTTCTTTCTTTCTTTCTTTCTTTCTTTCTTTCTTTCTT
>JADRCD010205365.1:46085-64285 GCA_019843815.1 Montemys delectorum | reverse complement strand
TGACATAGTGGTGTGGCCTGTGGCAGCAGTAGTGGTAGCTCGACTAAATACAGATGGTTACTATGTGAAGTTAGTGGAGCTTAGGGAGAGCCAGGATCTGTTGGAGAAAATCCCATGGGATGCATTCCACATGCATCCCACATGTTCTACCCATGCGTATTTGGTTGCCAGACCTGTGACTGGGGAGCTCTGATACTATCATAGCAGGGTATCCCTGCTGCTCTTCCAGAGACAACCCACCAGCCTGTGCCAGCCTGCATCATCATTGTGACACACAGAAATGAGGTTCTGAGGATGCTGGGATTTGATTTGGCTCTGAGGCTTTGCACTCCCATCATGCTTTGCACTCCCATCGATGCTTCCCCATTGACGCTATTTGCAGGCCAATTTGCTGAAGGCAAGCCATTTCAAGTAAACAATCAAGGTGAATTTACAGACAAGCTTTACCACGGATTGAGCTTCATGGATCTGCAGGATTTCCGGTCTGCCCGCAAAACTTTAGTATCTTGCCAAATGAGGTGCATAGACGCTCGCTGTCTTTGCTGTTGGGATACTAAAATGTAGAGCCGTTTCCTCCTGGTCCTGTACAGTGTTTGTGTGACACAGGCCTGATCTATCTTGTGTTTCTCTTCTTTGCCTTCAGACAGCAGCTGATGGCTGGGATCCCAGAGACAAATGCCCCCAAGGACATGACACGAATCTGTCAAAGCAGCTGCTTATTTCAGTGGCTTCTCTCTTCCCCTAGCTCCCCTTTAACCTGAAGACAGACATAGCCTCTAACCAGTGAAGCTTTGGCCTTCCCCAATTCCTCCAACCAGGGAACTTTGCAGTTGTTCTCTGTGGAACCACAAAGACAGGGACTCTATCACAATTCAGGAGTCTTTTTCCAAGTAGGCAAAGCACCACAGACCCATGCTTTATATAAGAGGTTGCATCGTGAACCAGCTGTGTGAAGTCAAGTTTAAAACCCCTCAGCAAGTACTTGCAACCTTGAACTTTCCAGACACTTTGTATTTTGAGGAATGAAGGTGAAGAGACCTGTCTCACCCAGTGAAGAAGCCCTTTGCTAGTCAAGAGACATTCTAGGAGAAGTCCTCAGGCCAGCCAGGACCCAGAGCTTCCCCATTTGAAGAAGAGACCTACCAATAGGGCACATGGGCACCTCACCCAGTTCCGGGTCAGATCTGAGAACCCAGCATCCAGGAATGTTCTACCACCTGTGCATGCTTCTGACCCAAGAGTCCACTTGGCTGGCTAGGTGAATACTTTGGGGTAAAGACAAACATGCCTAAGGAAAAGGATACTGGAATCAAAGGTGCGTTTGTAGGAGGGAGGCATTAAAACCATAAAGCAAGGAGCTGATGCATGGCCAAGCCAGACAAGTGTTAGGAAGGGCCCTGACTGGCAGCAAGCATCCCTACTGGGCTTCCAGTTCTGTCTGGGACTCTACATCAAATCCTTTAAAATATACGTCTTATGGGAGGGGCCTCTTCACATTACCTTTGTCCCATGTACTCCCTGTTCAGAGTCTGATCTGACCTGGAGGAGATAATTACCCATAACACCTAGCTCAGACATTTTTCTCTTACAGTACATGGGAATCTTTAAAACATGATGACATTCAACATGGAGTAACCCAGATGGGTGTCTGTTGGTGACTAGGGTTCTCCCAGTGCCATCAACACCTCCCCCCCCCATTCTAAAGTCAAGCTGGAGCACAGCTGACTTGCCTTTGAGATGTTGTACGCTGTTGCCCTGGAGACGCTCCTCCACCCCACCCCCCACCACCACTCCTTGGTTTTAAGCTTAATTCTGCAAAAACATGCAATTCAGCTGGCAGGAGCTTTCAGATTTAAATATAGAGATTAGATTAAATTGGCGTTGAAGTGGCGTTTGAATCTAAAGAGCAAGAAATGAATAAACTCTGGGCATGTTAAAGAATGGGCTGGGGAATGAGGCCTGAGCTGGGGCACTTCCTTCAACATTTAGTGTAGCTCAGTTTGCCTTTGGTGTTTAGGGTTTCGGTAGTGTGGGTACTGAGATCTGTTTAGGGGACGACTTGGTTTGGTTTGGGTAGATTTTCAAGCAAGGACCCTGAGCTCAGCTTGAAAAACTGAGTGTTTTTCTTTCCAGCTTACATTTGGGAGCCCAGCAAACGAATCCTGCTCTCCTTGTCTGCATCTCTGAACTTGGGGCCGGCTTAGGACATGTTTTTGGCCAATATTTAAAGCAGAAACAATGTGTGTGGATCCTGATCCGGCTCTCATAAGATCATCTAGACACTTCTGCGGACAGCAGACAGCCCCAGGATGAAGACAGTGGTTGCATGGGCCATCTGTCCTCCAACCACAAGTCTTCAGTTACCTGAATCGGGCTATCAAATGTCAGCAGACACTGTGACATGTATTTGGTAGCCAAGCCTCAGAGAACTGCCTCCTCTTTGCTGCAACCCCAATGGGGAGATCACAGAAAGGAGATGTGAACAAATAATTCTGAAGACTGAGTTTTGTGGTGTCTTTTTGTATACATCAGGGGCTGACTACTTCGTGGTCCATCCATAAAGCCTTAAATCATCTTTTCTGGCTGGAAATAGTTGAAGGGAGCTCTTTGAATCTTTATTTGGGACATAGAGTGATTTCCAGGTCAGTGGGGAGCGGCTCCAAATGTGGGTCTGTCCATCCTTCAAGTGCTGCCCTCTCTGGCCTCTCCCAGCATTGCAGGGGCTAAAGGTCTCCTGAAAGTCAAATCCTTGTACTGGGTGGGAGATCCTGTCCAGCTCTTGTTTTCCTGAGCATTGGGTGGCAATGGGCCATGGGTCAGGTTCAAGAGCTCAATAGTCCTTAATGAGTCACCTAGGTGTTTTTTGTCTAGCTCATGGTTGCTCATTTGATCTTGTCAATGATGCTTTGGGAAGGACACGGTGACAAGCACAAGCCACATATCAGGGACTGGCTAATGGTCACAGTGTTCTGGCTATGATCACAGGTTTCGAGAAGAAAGAAAGCCGGCTGGAAACAGTGGGAGATGTGATTACTTCTTCTAATTCTAGAGGTATTGGGGTGACCCTTGGTTGTAAAGCACCTGCAAAAGGGGATCCTGAGCCTCACCTGTGGGGTAGCACTATCGTCTGTCAGTTCTTCAGCTCCAAGTGACAGCCATTTTTTATATGTCACTGACAGTGACATGTCCTACATGAGAAAATCCCCATGCACAGATCTGGGGACATACTGAGATGAGACACATCCCAACACCTGGAAGACATAGTTACCGTGACAACAGTAGTCATCTTCCCTTCATGAGGCAGTTTCCATGCACGGGGCTGGGTGGCACCGCAGGATGATTTAGGTTCCATGGTTCAGTTGCCTCCTCCCAGGCTTAAATTAAACATAATGCCTGCAGCCTTCCATTCTACACCAGGTTCTGTCTCCTCCTATGGAAATGAGTCACTTCAGAAAAAGAACACAGACAGTGAGCCCGAGTCTGAGCCTGCCCTTGTAGTCTCAGAGAAGCACCTGAAAGCTCAGAAAGATGCTTTGGCTCTTGTACTAGTGAACCTCACACTTGTGGGGGTGCCTGGGGCATCAGGCCCTGCCCATCTGTAATCTCATCCAATCATTCAACAGCCCTTCAGGGCAAATGGTGCCCTCCTGCCTACAGATGATAACATAGGGACTCTGAAGGAGCAGAGCCCTGCTGAGGTCAAGAGCAGAAACAAAGGATCCAGGATTCAACCCCAATAAAGGGAGAAGAAGCCCTCATTAGCATTAGGCTGATGTTGGGAATTAATTCACAACATAGTTCCTTTCAAAAAAAAAAAAACAAAAAAAAAACAATCCTGCTCCTTTGACATCCCTCTCAGAGTATGACAGAGCTGTCACTAACAGACAGCGGATCCCATTGGCACAGCTCTTGGCAAACAACCAATCAGGGCTGTATGGAGTTTTCAGAATCCAAAAAGGCATCTCAAAATGATTTGGTAAAGCACATTTTTTGAAGATCTAGTGTGCTTTATGAGGGTGAATGCGCTGAGTTAATGTTCGGGGACAGCCACCTACCATCTGCCATGGGGGAGCCCATGCCAGCCAATAGGCTGACATGACTGTCGGTGACATGCAAGGAAGCGGCTCAGAATAATCCTACAGTTCCATCCAAGCACTGTGCATTTCTGCATTGGCCACCAGGATGCTTGGATTTGCTTCTCATGACTTCCTGGGGGGAGTCCTGGGAGGCCCCAGATGGTTTGGAGCATGCTTGGCTCACATAGGGCACTACTCCTATTTTCCAGTTATATTTATAAGAATAAGATATTATTAGCGAGTAGCAGAACAACCAGCTCTAATTACTGCTCGGATGAGTGGCTTGCCTTTGTCATTACGGCAGAAGGAGCCCACTGCTAATTCTATGATTAATTACAAGAAGCCCCCTCTTGCACTGGCACCTGTTACTGAGGACACCTGGGATGAGTGACCATGTTCTCCCATCTCAGTCTCTAATAATGGAGAGCCTGCTGCCTGTTTGTAGTTTTAGTGATGGGACTGTACACTAATTGACATTGAGATTCCTGACCCAGCAGAAGCACCCAGCACCTTGCGCATACCTTGCCTGGAGCCTGGGGATTGTTTTCTACCTAACAAGTTCGAAGGCATGCTTGTGCTTAGGTTTCATGCTTCGATTTTGTTTCTCCATATTGAGTCAATGTTGTGTGCAGGGGGATGGGCTTTGTGTTGAGGGCACATGGAGAACCAACCAAAATGCTGGTCTCATGGTGGGGAGGTGAGGGTGAGTGGCGCCAAATAGGGTGATGCATGCAGAGTAGCAGCATTTCACTGGGCATCAGTGAAGCCCAGTGGCAGCCATGTGGAATACACCTCTCTGAGTTCACGTGTTCCTCTTTTGACTCTCTGCTCCTGGAGTCGTCAAACTCTCCTCTCCTTGAAGCTGAGCTAGTCTCAGTGACCTCACGGATCAGCGAAGTCCAGATGTGGAGAAAGAAACCTGCCAAGCATTCTAAGGCTGCTCAGCTCCAATCCACATGCATGAGTCCCTTGGCTTGATCCTAGAGAGTCGAGCAATGAGACCCCAGCTGGATCCTTCCAGCACTTCCCAGCTGAGCTGCCAGCCAGCAATAGAGTGGATGCCTTTGGTGGCAGTCCAGGGGATTGTCAACTGTCTGCAGCCCCAAGGAGTTGATTGCATTTCATGGGAGCTTGGCGTGGGGCAGAATCTCTTGACAAGCAGTCTCAGGGACAGCTGGAGGCCACCCAAAGTGAGGCCTCCAGTGAGCTTCCAGCCAGTCTGAGTGGTTGAGGGCTTCAGGTTTGATCTCATGCAGGCAAGCCCCTCTCTCTGCCTATCACCCTGAGCTCCCTATCACCCGTTTCTCATGGACAGAGAAGAGGTTCAGTAGACACAAGCTGTAGAAGACATTGTGGAGTGGTATCACGTGCGATGGCCAGAAGAGATAAGAACATTATAGTGGTAGCCTTGATGTTCCAGGCATAAAAGCTGAGGGTCAGTGGAGACCCATGCTCTGTACTCTTGGAGGGAAGTCAGGATGGGCTGCTTAGCCTAGAAGTGGGAGACACTGGCCAAACAAAGTTCAGTTCAGCCTGGTCATTACCCATCTCTTTCTAGTGCCGGACATGAGGTTTTCAAGTAAGGGTTGATTGTGAGATGTTACCGGTCCCAGTAAGGATACTCCACCCAGACACACACCACCCAGCAGATGGAGCTGCTATCAGGTTCTGACCATGCCCTCTCGCTGAGCCAGGATGACTGGCAAGCTCCCCTTTGGGATCTTTAAGCTGTGGGCTTCGTACTTCCCAGTACCTCCCACCCATCAGCCGCTGCAGACAATTCTGCCCAGCTAAGAGCTCAAAGGGTCATTTTCTCTCAGGTGTCAAGCAAGGGAACTATAGCTGTACAGTCTCTACCTAGAAAAACAACACCATACAAACAAATCAAGACATGACAGATATATGGTCTCAGGGGGAAGGGAACAAAGGAGTGAAGAACAGAAAAGGGGAGAGAAGAAAGAAGGCCCCCTGCCTGCCCGGACCACGAGATAACAGGTAACTGCCTCTATAATTAAAGCACTTTGGATAATAACTGACTTTTACATTTGTCAAACACTGCATGAAGTGGGTTTGAGTATTGTCGTAAAATGTGGGAAAATAAAGGAACACTCAACTAACTGTTCATTAAACTCTAGAATGTTCTAACACCAGGGTAAGTAATTTCAGGACAAATAAAATCACCCATCAGATGAACAAACATTTCCTGTGTACAGAGGAAGAAAAGTGGGCAATTGAGTAAATTCAACCCAATAAGAGAGTTGTATTCAAGGAAGAGGCAAGAGGGAGCCCACGCCTGCTGGTAAGGAGTTTTAATCATGTTGCCTATAGTTTGTTAAATGGTTCATGAGGTGAGGGCTGGAGTGGAATATGTTGGATACTGCATGCTGATCCAGTAAGTAGGACCCAACACAATACTGAACCTGGGAGCAGGACACAGGACAAAGGTCCTGACAGAATGGCTGAGGGAAGGTACAAAATGCCCCAGAGGCGGCAGCAGGGGCTGGTCTGTAACAGATGACAGTGCTTAGGAACAGCAGACGTCAGGTTCCAGGACTGAATCTAACAGCAGCTGTTAACACCCGCCCACTTGACAGTCTTCTCTGCCTGGCAGCTCCACAGGACATAGGACAAAGGCTAGCTGACAGCGAGTTCCTATGAGCTAGTGGTTTGGCTGCAAAGCTAGAGATAATGTGTGAGTACATACCACACCATCCACATGACACACACAGACCACACACACACACACACACACACACACACACTACCGACCCCACACTGACACCATCTGCATGGCATACACAAGTCACATATGCACACCGCTTTACACATACAAACACACAGAACCCTTCAGTGAGTCCCACAGTGAGCATTTGTGTGGCTCAGCTCTGTATGCAGGTGGAGTACACAAGCAGAGGTGACCACAGAGAGGGTCCCTTTTCAGACACATGCTCACTAGTACCTTCCCTCTGGCTCTTAGAGCCCAGGGTTTCTCAATGTACATCTGGATCGGAGAAGAGGAAGGAAAAGCCAAGCCAAGTTTTGGCTCCAATCCCTCTGAAGGGGCACAAAAGAACAATATGCCTGAGGCTGTCACTGGGGAGGTATCTCTGCAATTTTTTTTTTTTTTTAAACTTCAGCCCAAGCCTGGTATCAGCATGCAAGCTGGTCTAGTTCCTCCTACACATTCTGCCCCTTGGAAGGAAACTCCTTCTCCAGAGGCAAGCCAGCACCCAAGTGTCACTGTGAAGGCTCAGGATCAAGCAGGAGGCACCCATTGTATTCCAGGTTTCCATGGCCACCTGAAGAGGTGGCACCACAATTTCTATTAAGCACACAAAAGCCCTGGACCTAAAGTCAGATGATTGAGCTAAATCCTCAAAGCTGTGAGGCTGAACCATATGATCTTGCCAACTATTCAACTATTTTTGGACCTACCCAAATAACAACTTCCCGCACTTCAAGCCAGTAAGAAAGGGACAGAGCCAAGATTCAGGCTTGGATTTTTTCCCGAATATCGAATTTAACTCTTAATGAGTATACAATTAATGTTCCTACAGTGGTGATCTTTAATCCCATATTCAGCCCCTTTTTCTTCCAGATCTATACTGGTGGAGTTATCGCTAAGTCCCTCAAGCTCAGACTGAAGAATATGCAGACTCTGGGATGGCAGATAAGCTAGCATAGCTCTTCAGACCACAGTTCGTTGTGGTAGGAATGGGCCAAAGGATGGGAGACCCCAGTTCCCAACAGCTATGATTTCTATGGTTTCGATAGCTTGTCTCTTTAATATTTACCATATCCTAGGAGTCAGTACATGTCATCACCACATATGAGTGAGCAACTGGGGCCATGATTACACACTGTAAGGGAAGAAGCCACAGGGGAGGAATTGGAGTTGGTGATATATGCCAGTCTTTGAATCTGTGTCACAGGATACCATCAGCTTCTCAATTCACTGTCCAAGCTCTCTGATGGACACACCACAGAGAAGGGAGTGACCATTCCTCACCAGCAGCAGCTCCTGGAGGCTCTCAGGGCCTTAAGTGTGCCCTTGACTCTAGCCTACTCTGTTTCTTGCTCCAAGTTCCAGAAGCATCATTAGGTATGTCCACTTCACTCTATCTTTTGCAAACATGGCCCTGCCTCCAAAAGACTCCATGGCAAAGACTTCCTGCAGTCAGCAATGATCTCATCACATCTCAGGAATGATGCACAGCAAAGCCCGTCCCATCCCACCATCCCAATACAGAGAGGTGATACTCCCAAGACTGACAAGCAACTTTGAATGTAATATCCGGGACTACCTTGATAATTCTTTGTTTGTGGCACCTTGGGAGATGACATCTGCAGCCCAGGCAGATGTAAACACTGTAGGTGTATACAGTCAGCTTCCTGCAGGGTGTTTATAAATGATTCACAAGAGGCAGGGCCAGAAACTGAAGAGGTGGATGAGGAGAAATCCCATCAGACTTTCCTGCCTCAAACTCTGCAGTTTCAGGGAAGATGTGTGGGGTCTTCTATCAGGATTATATGAAGACAGCTTCCCCCATGAGTCTTATCATCATTGAACCAAGACCTCTGGATATATACTGTGCGTGTGTGGCTCCCTCATCTTAAGGAAGAAGCTGTTGGACAGTTGTAAAGTGATAATACAGCACATTTGTTATGACTATTGTCTTCATGATCGGTATCATCCTTACTACCATAACCATAACCGTTATCACCCTGTCTTTACCATCTTCACCTTTACCAACACCATCACCAGCATCATTGCTATCACCATTCTCAACCATCACCACCTCCACCATCAGCATCACCATTACTGTCATCATCCTAACCATCACCACCATCATCCTCACCTCCATCATCATCATCACCATCAATGTCATACCACCACAATAATCGATAGCACTACTGTTATCATCAAGACCATCATCATCGCCAGCAGCATCATTACCAGCAGCATCACCATTAACCTGTAGGGGTAGGTAACATAGCTGCTATTATTGCCCCATCAATTAATATTTGTTGAAAGAAAGGAAGGACATCCCACCATGACCTCAGACATGGGACACTTTTTCTGTTGGAAATACTCCCACAGCTCTGTCAAGACTCGTCAGTCAACATAGTGTGAGGGAGATAAAGCGCCCATTGTGGCTTTCTTTATCTGTGTGTACCAAGAGGTGTCAACAGAAAGCCTCCTCTAGCCACACAGCAGGGCCCAGTCTGCCTTCACTGGCTCAGTGGGGAGCATCACGCTGTTCTGGATACAATCATTCCTTTGCTCTCCTCAGTACCCTAGGATGAGACAGAGTTAGGTAGTTTCTCAAAATAACAAAGAAAGAGATGCATAGTCCTTGAGATGCTGAGGCAGAAGATCATGGGTTAGAGGCTGCCCTGGGTGCAAGAGCTATCTCAAGAAAGAAATAGAAAAGGCTGTCATGCAAATGTCATCATCATCTCTTTCTGGTTCTTTACTGCCCATGGAAGGAGGGGCAGGTATAAAAGACAGAGAGACCCAAGGGGAAGTGGTTGAAGGAGCAATTGTGGGCACCCCTTCCCTAGAACCTGAGGAGCTAAGGAGTTCTCCTGTGAGTTCTTCTGGAAGTTTTTGAGACACAGTGGAGAAGGTCAGGCTAGCCTATGGCAGCCTTTGTGCTGTGGATACCCTATGCTTCCACACAGATTTCTTTCGGTGTCCCTGTGCAGTCTGTCTCTCAGCCTTATACCTGAGGATGGGAAACCTGTCTTCTAGACAGAACGGGTCTGGACACAGTGTTGGCCATGCCTTCTAGGTGCTAATGATGACTAAATACCTTGACTTCACCAGGCATATAGACTCAACCCTACATGGAAGATTCTAGAAAGTCACCCCTTGGTCATTGCATAAGTTACCTAAAATTCAGTAAGAGATACAGTCAGAGAGAGGCTCCAAGGTCCTTGGGGACTCACCAAGGGACCAGAACACCAAGAAACTACCAAGAGCGCCCAGATGAGGGCACTAGGAGCCACTTTACAGGTGCTAGGATGACCAGAGGAGGGACTCATCCTACCAGGTAGGTGGGGACTCACAGGGCACACTACCATCCTCATGGGATACATAGGCAGTTTCATTTGCATGCACTGAGAGTCATACTGAAATCCCAAAGTCTCCAGGAAGCCAGGGCTAGTCCAGAGGCGATGGTTACCTTACAGAGGGCTCTCAATGCCTCCTCTGTTCAATGGAGTGGAGGGGACAAGCTTTGGTGAGGGCCAGGACTATGGGGCAGGACCCCTCTCTGCCAGAAAGCATCTGTATATGAAGCCATAGGAAGCAAGTGCTGAGTGAGCCCTGGTGAACCACAATGATGTAAGGGTGAGTTCCACAACTCCACCTTCTCCATTCTGTGAGACACAGAACAAAGGACCTTTCAGTAGCAAGTGAAAAATGCTCAAAGCCCAGCCATCCCAGAACACGAGGAACAATGGAGACATAGCTCCTGGGACAGAGAAAAGGCATGACAGCCAGGAAGGGTGTTGCTGCCACTACCATAATGCCTGATTTACAGAAGAGGCGGACAGAGACAGGCATCCCGCAGGAGGGGCTCACTGCCAGCCCGGTAGCCACTCTATAGATCTCCTCAGCACTGAAGGCATAGCCCTGAGCATAGGGGGATCCATTAGGAGCTTGACAATACCAGGCAAGAGCAGTGGCCAACACCCCTAGAGAGAATAACCTGTGGAAGTTCAGAGGAGGGAGGAAGACATCCGAAGCCTGGCCAGGCTCAGCATGAGGGAAGATGGGAAGTTTCACCTCTGAGTAGGAGAGGTATCTTAGTTAGGGTTTCTGTTGCTGTGGTGAGACACTCTGACGACAGCAACTCTTCTAAAGGAAAACATTTAATTAGGGCTGGCTTACAGGTTCAGAGGTTTGGTCCATTATCGTCATGACAGGAAGCATGGCGCATGCAGGCAGGCACGGTTTTAGAGAGGAGGCTGAGACTTCTACATCTGGATCTACAGGTAGCAGGAAGAGAGAGTGATGTTGGGTTGAGCTTATAAACCCTCAAAGTCCACCCACAGTGGCTCATATGCTAATTTTCTCAAATAATGCCACTCCTTAGTAGCCTATGGGGGCCATTTTTATTCAAGCCACCACAGGAGGGGAGCAGAGATCCTCCAGCAAAGAGTAGCAGCTGAGAAGATCACAATTCAGAGTTTAACTCAAATAGGGTCTGCCCTTTCTTCTGACAGGGTGACAACCATGACAGTTATGTTCTGTAGAAAGATTTACACCAAAGGCCATAGAACCAGGTATATGGCTCCTGTCCATGAGGATTTGAGTTGACAGCAAGTTTTCTGCTGAGTTCTACTACAACAATCCATGGTGGAAGGAGTCCCGATGGTTGTCCTCTGGTCTCCACAAATGCCCATGGCATGCATGTGTGACACACACACACACACACACACACACACACACCACACAAACACACACAAATAAATACAACATTTAAGTGAAAACTTTGAACAGATAGCTTACCAAAAAGTTACATGCACAGTTAATAAATATTAGCCAACGTTTTTAGACACCAGGAAAAAAACCCCAAACAACAAACCTCATGACATGTACCTT
Organism: Montemys delectorum; assembly: GCA_019843815.1. Lineage (NCBI taxonomy): Eukaryota > Metazoa > Chordata > Mammalia > Rodentia > Muridae > Montemys > Montemys delectorum. Next base: position 52,597 of record JADRCD010205365.1, on the reverse strand, counting down.
AGACTTCTCACAAAGGTAAACAAAGGCAGGAAACAGCTTCACCACATAGAATGAATGGGGAAGACAACTTTAGAAAATAGTTGGACCATTTTCCTAGAAATTAAGTATACACTGTGTACCTGGCCCAGCTTTTTCCAAGAGAAATGAAAATCTGTCCTCAGCAGGGTTCCTTCAAGGTGCTGACAGCATTATTCTCAAGTCATGCATCAAAAAACTTCATCTGTGAGATTATAAAGGGGTAGAAAAAAACCTATGCAGCCCATTCAACGAAATACTACTGGGCTGTGAAAAGAGAGAGCTATTCACATTTGCGATATCTAATATCTAGTATCCACTGTATTATTGAGAGTGGAAAGAACAGGATTCCAGAGGCTGCAAATGGTTACTCTACTCGTAACTTTGGAAAGGGCCAAACGGTCCACATAAGAAAGATCAGTAGTTGCCACAGACTGGGGATAGACTAGGCTGCCTGACACCCAGTGCCTTGAGGTAATGACTGTTCAGTAGCTTGACTGCTCTGTGGTCATGTGACTCATTATATGGCTGCCCAAATCCATAGAACTGTGGACCTTAGCTGATAAGTCCCATGGTAGCAAAGCCTGCCTGTGTTCATGACCTTGAGGAATGAATGAACTTCTATGAGCCATCTTACTTAGCCATTCAAGGGCTGGGGTGCCGTTTGGTTAAGACTGAGACTACTACTTCACACAGCTAGCATTCCAAAGGGCAAAACTCAAGGTCGGTTAGCCCCTACTGAGCTCTTGGGTACCTCTCATGCTCTCAGCTTCTCTGGGCTCCTTCTGATATTGGGTGGAAGGAACACTGTCAGCCCATGCCCTGCTTCTGTGGGCACTGCTATCCTAGCTGACCTTCAGCTGGATCATGCACTGTCCTGATCTATGCTGTCACCTGCACATGGTCCCCTCTCTGTAGACTTGTCTGTCTCTGTATTCCAATTCTTTCTTTCTAGTTCCTGGCTGGACATGGAAACCTACTCCAGTATAAACTCCCCAGCTAACCTCATCTGCAGTGACATAGTTTCCAAATCAGGTTGTACACGAGGACCAGGGTTAGGGCTCCAGCATATAAATCAGGGGATGCTATGTAGCCCATAATAAGGACCTTGCCCAAAACAAGGCTAGGAATACCTGGGCTTGTGAAGAAATAAAGATAGCAAGCTGCCTTTACAAATTGTTGAGACAGTGTACCTGAAGACTATCTTATGTCATTAGGTCAGAAGTCGCAACTCCCACACAAACCTGAGTTAAGACAACCACCAAAAGAACTAAAGATGGGTATCATATCAGACACCCACACGTCCAGACTCAGCTAACCTGGTTTGACTGTCTGTTTACAAAACATAAATGAAGCAGGTCTACCAGAAAACTGCCACCAATTAGTGACAGCCTAAGGCCTCCACCATGCTTAGTTGAGCTTGGCAACTTGGCCCAGCACTTGCAAATCAGGCCCTAGGGGTCCAGAGTGCAGTGGGGTGGGGCTGCAGGGCCCTGCCAAGGCTGACTTCCTGGCACCGCCCGAAGGACAGCCTTGGGGGCAGCTGCACTAACCCCAGCCTCTGGAAGGCTGCTCCCTTGGTTTTAATTGAATGTTTTTGAATTTTGTACATGAGCCCAGAGGCAAAGTGCTCTCAGAGGGCACACTTTAGCAAATTGGAGAAAAAATAAAATAAAGAAAATGAAAGGGTTTTTCATCCTCTCTCTCTTCTCATTACACCTTCTGTCGAGGCTAGGATAATGGCAGACTACACTGAGATAGATCAGGGATCCAGCACTGGATGGATGGACAAGTAAGTGTATGTGTTTGTGGCTGGATAGATGCGTAGATGAGGGGCTGGATACAAAGATGGATGGATATATGGGTGGATCTATAATGAATTTATGGATATGTGGATGAATAGGTAGGTGGATTGGTGAATTGGTAGAGGGATAAATGATTAGGCAGGTATATGGATGAGTGTATAGGTGTATGTATGTATGTATGTATGTATGTATGTATGTATGTGTGTGTATAGGTAGATGGATAGATGGGTGTATAGATTTGTAGGTGAGTGGATAGATGAATGGCCACAGCCATTTATCAGTTGCTCAAACCCCAGTGTCCACTGTATACTTGTGCATATGCACAATCCTAACTGGACTAAGTGAGTCATTTAAAAATAACGTAAGTGGGAATTGAGAGAAAGATAGGAAGAGATATGTTGGTGGGAGAAGCTAGAGAGAGGGAAGGGTAGAGAGGTATGATCAACATTCATTGTTATATGTGTGGACTTTTTAAAATGAAAGGGAAAAGGGGAGCCAAACAGGGACTGGATCAGCACTTTCCACCTTTCTGGAGGACAGAGCAAGATGGATGAGGAATAGTTGCCAACGTGGATGGGACTTCTTTCAGGATGATAGAATTTTCTAGAACTAGGCAGTGATCACTGTTGCACAGCATTGAATGTGCAATGCTTCACTAGTCGCAAATGCTGTCAAGTATCTTTTACCACAATAGAAGTAACCAGTAACAAAGTATCAATTTTGTGCTGGTATTTTTTTTCTGTGTAATTGAATTGAATTTTATTTTTTTTTTAATTAGCGCTGTCAAGTAACAGAATTCCTTATGGTGCTTCACACACACTTGGTTCGGGTTGAGCCTCACTCTCTTTTGGCCCCCACCCTGCTTTTTTCCCCCTGCAACCTGTACCCCATGGTAGCTTTCCACCCTACTGTCCCCACTGCCCTTTCAGATCAAATGAGTTCTGCTATTGCCCAATCCTGTGCCCTCAGGCATCCTTTCCCCTCTCTTCCATCCTGTCTAGTTCCCTGGCCTCTATCCACATAGCATTCTTATGCACCTGATGTGCTCTCCTATTGTCCCCATGGCAAGATCAGGACTCACACTGCTCTTTTAAAAAAATATGTTTTATACAGAAAGTATTTTGTGAGGCCTTCCGTACACTGGGGGGATGAAAATAACAGAAAACCACATCAACAGACATATGCACAGTATATCAGAGGTGAGGACATCAGGCTAAGGTCAGGCCCTTGGGAGTCTGTCTCCACCCTGAACTGTGAACTGTAGGGGTGTGGTTCCTGGACTCCTGTGTGCATTTCCTTACTTTTTGCCAGCACTCAACCTTCTTCTCCAATGTTCCTGTAGGTCCCCCTGAGCAAAGAGAGTCCCAGCAAATGTGAGCTGAGCTATGGTGGCTGGTTTTGTGTGTCAACTTGACACAAGCTAGAGTCATCAGAGAGAAAGGAGTCTCTGTCAAGGAAATGCTTCCATGAGATCCAGCTGTAAGACATTTTCTCAATTAGTGATCAGTGGGGGAGGGCCCAGCCAATGATGGTGGTGCCATCCCTTAGCTGGTGGGTTCTATAAGAAGGCAGGATGAGAAAGCCATGGGAAACAAGCCAATAAGCAGCACCCCTCCATGGCTTCTGTACCAGCTCCTGCCTCCAGGATCCTTCCCTGTTTGAGTTCCTGTCCTGACTTACATCAGTGGTGAATAGCAATGTGGAATTATAAGCCAAATAAACCCTTTCCTCCCCAACTTGCTTTTTGGTCATGATGTTTTATCATAGCAATAAGACCCTAAGATGTGAGTGAAGATCAAATTTGAGGGGCATGTGGTACTCTAGCTTCCAGCCAAGACCTGATCAGTCGCTTGCCCAGGGTTGAGCACAGACCTCACTGTGGATCATAGCAACTTTCCTTTGATGGTTAAAGGATAGTGTGAGCAAACAGAACAAACCCACTGCACGACTCTCCACCTCTCTTCGTGTGATCACTATACAGTAACCCAAACACAAACAGGAGCACATATGGATATACACCCATGCACCCACATCATACATGTCTGAATACGCGCAGATACAAACACACAGATAGACACATTTACACATATATCTCTACACAAGTAGATGCACAAGCATTCACACTAACATGCAAACACACACATTTGCCTACATGTCTGTGCAGGAAAACATATACATATACAAACAGATGAATGTATATTTATGCTTACACACATATACACATATAGTCATAAACAATGTACATAGAAATATACAGAACCACATATGCATGAGTATAGTCACATATGTACATCCATATATATGCATATATATACAAATGGGCAAGCACTCACATTCATATAAATTGATATACAAATAAACACACACACAAATACTCATGTATGTAAGTTATACTCATGCACACACACCTATGTGTGTATCCTAAGTCCCAGAGCAGGCCATTATGGGCCATAAGCAGACTGGCCCAGAGCCAAGTGTCACTTCTGTTTTGTGGCTTCTAAGAGGAGGCCTGAGCTATAGGGATACAGGGGATGGCCTACGGCAGGTACAGGGCTTTGTGCTGCACCCGAGCATCAGGATGTGAATTACCACCTGTGCAATCAGCTGCCAGGCAGCAAGAAGGCAGCGGGTGGGCAGAGAGACAGCCTGTGACATCTTAGGAACCAAAAATGGAGTGGGATGAGGAACTGAGAGATACTTTTAAAAATTTTGCTTCATTTTCATGGCAAGCCTGGAGGCAAGATGGGAGAGACAGGGAGGTTTCTGGCTGCAGATGTCTCACAGCAGGGAAGCCTCTCTTCTGGCTTGGGCCTCTCCCAGGGTCTCCATCTGATGAAGCCAAGCCCATTGCCTTCTTGTGTGGGCAGCTCTAAGCCCACTCGTCAGTGGAACCTCCTGTGCCCAGGCACAGACAGCCACTGTCACACCTGAACTTCAAGGGATCAGGCTTGCCCACCAGACGCTGCCTAGCACTAGTTCACTCTCCCCCAAATGATTAAGGGACAGAAACTAGTTTCTTCCATCTAGGCTCCTATAGCCCTTCCTGACGGTGGTAACTGTTAGTCAATCCAGTGAGCCTAGTCACCCAGCCTTCTCCCTCCTTTCAGACACAAGCATGGAGCCAGAGCAGAAGGGGTCATCCGCTTCCCACAGCCAAAGGGCAACAGAATCACTGAATCCAGAATCCACAATGAGGCATGAGGTCATCTTGTATCCACCCCCAGACTGCTCACCAGGGAAAGAGAAGGTTCTGGAATGACCAATGTAATTATATTCCTACCACTGGAGGTTGCTGTGGGCCAGGCATGGAGCTGCTGGTAACCTGGCCTCATTGTGGTCCATGGTAGGCAGAAACCCGATTCCCAGGGCCAGCCCAGACACTGTGTTCCTTCTCCTACCCACCCTCCTGGGGCTGAGCGCCCAGGGATTATCTTGCTTGCAAAAGGCCTCATGGGTGTTGTGGCTTTGGCAATTACTGAAAAGAAAGCCTGGTTATTATTCATGTCGTGTGTTGAGAAATCTCTATAAAGTTTTTACAGCCTCAAATGTAAAAGGGGTTTTTATTGGTTCAGCATTCCTCTCTGGCCTTCCCCACCTCCATGCAGAACCTCAGCCTTTGTCTCCCACTGCCTAGAGCAGGGGATAGAATGGCAGCTGCAGTGTCGATGGAGGTGACGTTACCAGCGGAATAGACATGGGAAGCTGGGGGTTTCTCTTCAGCCTCATGCCGCTCTTGCTCTGGTCCCCAAGTCTCTCCTGTGCTCAGGAGTAGAGTCTGCCTGGTGCAGCTTTTCCATGACACAGGACTCTGCCAATGTGAGGTGAGCAATGCCAACACTTACTCCCTAGAGGTAATCCAAGAGAGATGGCACACAAGACAACAAAGAAACAGAGAGTAAGCTACAGATGGCAAGCTAAGCCCTGAGAGCCCCGACTGCATGCTCATCAGGACTCCTAGCTCCTGGGTCCCTGCTGACTGACCTATGACGCCTTCTTGGTCCATCCAGTTTGGAGATGCACAGGGAGCACAGATTAGGAGAGGATGTGGCAAAGATTGAGCGAAGGGACAAGAGAGAGGCCCTGGTTTGTGGGGATCGTGACTCTGTGGGGTGGTGGGAAGGAAGAGGATTCTGCAGAGAGGAGAATCCCACATTTGCTGGGATTGTGGCTCAGCACATTTGCAAGGTTAAAGAACCCTGAGGCTCAGTGGTGGTGGTGGTGGTCTGGGGTGGTGGTTAGAACAGGGTCCCTGTTGGTACCATGTATTTCAGTGGCTCAGCAAGTGTTTCCCTGCAGCTGGTTGACAGCAGGAGAGCCTTTGTCCTAAAGATCAAAGCCTTGTCAGAGGCAGGACTGAGAATCAAGAAGAGTCCTGGAGAGGTTATGGTCACAGTGCTGGTCAGGAGCTCTCTAGACATGGCAGCAGAAGAGTGAGCAGGCCAAGCTAATGGGCTGACACTGCCCAGCAGAGGTCAATGGCTGAGCCTCAAGTCACTCCACTCCACGCTGTTTATTCCTCCCCCTGATGTTCATACCCAGTTGACCTGTTTTCCAATCTGGTTGAACTTGGGATGACTCCTCCAATCCATCTATTCCCCTCTCTCACCTTGGGTCCTTCAGGTTCCAAGACCTTTCAATAAGGACCAGGAACCAAACATGAATGGGGCAAAGAAGGTCAATGAAATGTTGGCT
>JADRCD010205365.1:38585-41085 GCA_019843815.1 Montemys delectorum | reverse complement strand
GGATGGTTGGAGAAACCCAAATGCTTGGAGATTAGACAATACCCCATGAGACAATTCAGAGCCTAAAAATAAATAAATAAATAAAAATAAAAAACTCTAGAGAAACTTTCAAATATTTTTAAGGAAATGAAACACAACCTATCAAAAAAATCTGTAGATAGAATAGAAGCAATATTTAGAGAGAAATGTAAAGCACTGAATACATTAAGAAGGACATTTTGTGAGTATTAAACATTTTAGGGGACGCTCTAAAAATGAGTTGATGAACTAAATCCAAAGCCAGTGGAAGAAGAGACTAATACAAGGGAAGAGATGACTAAGAACTAAAAAGCCAATAGCTAGTAGTCAATGTTATAGAAAGTTGGCTCTTTAAAAAAATATCATTAATAGTCATAAACTCTAGAGGGCTAATCAAGAAATAAGAATGAGGCTGGGTAGTGGTGGCGCATACCTTTAATCCCAGCACTTGGGAGGCAGAGGCAGGAGAATTTCTAAGTTTGAGGCCAGCCTGGTCTAAAGAGTGAGTTCCAGGACAGCCAAGACTACACAGGAAAACTCTTGTCTCGAAAAAACAAACAAACAAACAAACAAACAACAACAACAACAAAAAGAATGAATTACTAGCATTCAAAAGAGAAGAAGCATTAACAATGTGATCCCCTAATGATTATTAAAAGCTGATTAAGGAGTCTTATGATCACTCTGCTCACTACCAGTGATCAGGTCTAGTTTTTTTTTTTTTTTTTTTGCTTCTCCTTTTTAATACAGGGACAAAAGTCCTAGACAATGTAATAAGACAAGAAAAAAGGAAAGTAAACAGATTATCAAGCTATTGGAACAAACAAATAATAAAGCGTAGTCCCAGGGTACAAGGCTGAAACATGGAGGGCAGTCGTCCTCTAATAGATACTTTGTATGAGCAATGATCTATTGAAATTCTCAACTAAAACAACACCATTTTACAATAAAATGCTTAGGTATGATTGTAGCAAATATACACTCATATACCCATATCTTTGTATATATTCTATATATATGTATGCATATATACATACATATATGTATACATACATATATATGAAACATAATATTCTGGAGAAAGAAATCAGAATTCAAAATGGATGAAGTTCATTCTTCATGGACAAGACGAACCCCATGAAGGTGAAAATTCTTCTCAAATTGATGCATACATCTATAGTGTTCCTCACAAAATCCTAGCATATTGTTTCAGCTTTAAAAAATGATTCTATATTGTACAGGCATGAAGCATGAAATATCACGAGACGTCACCCCTAAACAAGTGCCTAAGGAATTCTGAGAGGAAAGGCATAGTCTTCTCCCGGGATGAACATCCTGGCTGGTTATCCAGTACCAATGGTCATCCTGAAATCACATACGATGTGTATTTGTGCAGTGAATTGGTCTGATGCTGCTTGTATTCTAATGCAAAATACTGGTTGGTTCTCAAATGTGGTTGCCCCGACTAGCAGATCTTCATGTACACCGAGCGACGCTATGTAAACCTTTCTCCCCAATTTAACTGGTCAATAAAAAGATAGAGCCTGTGATTGGGCAGTGGTGGGAGAAAGGTGAGACTTGAAGATCAAATGAGGGGGTTGCAGGTAGAGGGAGAGAGATGAAGAAAGAAGATGGAGGTGGAAGAGGCTGCCATGAGAGGAGACAGACCAGGAACAAGCGGCCAGGAGGAACAGCAAGCAACAAGAGAGTTTACAGCTGGGAAATACATTAATAGAGCTCCCAATCTGCCCAGTCTAGGCTTATAGCTTGTATATAAAATACCCGGATTGTGTGCCTTTTGTATGGGCTACCAGAATTATAAATTCTTTTCAAATGTTTGTATATATGTGTGTGTGATAACAACTAAAACAGAGATCATGCACTGTGAGGGAGCTGGAGGAGGAGGGCATGGGAGGGGTTGAAGCAGTTCCCAACCTGTAGGTCACATACCAGATATTTACATTATGATTCGTAGCAGTAGCACAATCACAGTTACAAAGTGATGATTAAGTAGTTCTATGACTGGGGGTCACCACAGCATGAAGACCTGTATTAAAAGGTTGCTATATTAGGAGGGTTGAGATCCACTGGGACGTGGGGAAAGGGAAGGAGGGAAAATACATTCTTAAAAATTAGTAACGTTTTCTCTAAAGGCAAGGCTCAGAATGGTCAGCAAAACACAAATACATGACAGTGTATGGAGTCTGGCACCAGATGTCTTTGAAGTGTGCTGTAAACGTGTTGGAGAGATGGCTCAGTGGTTAAGTGCACTTGCTGCTCTCCCAGGGGGCCCATATTTAGATTCTAGCACGAATATAGGGCAGCCTAAAACTTACTACAACTCAAGACCCCCCTGACACACTCTTCTGACCTCTGCAGACAACTGGGCACATGTGGGATATGACACACAGACAGACACACACAGATAGGTAGGCAGATAGATAGATAGATAGATAGATAGATAGATAGATAGATAGATAGA
>JADRCD010205365.1:0-28599 GCA_019843815.1 Montemys delectorum | reverse complement strand
AGATAGATAGATAGATAGATAGATAGATAGATAGATAGATAGATAGACAGATAGGAGTTTTAGGTGGCTGCATTTTTCCTTTAATTGTCTATGCTGTATTTTCTAGACTTCGTGAATCTGAATTCATCAACATTGGGGGGATTTTCTCACAGTAGTTCTGGTAGCTGCTACTGTACCATTCATGTTATTTATTAATTTCTACAGGGCTTCAGATAGAAGCCTTTTAGAAGTTATTTTTGTTTCACGTGTATGGGTATTTTGCCTACATGCATACTTGTACACCGTGTGCATGCAGTACTCACAGAGGCCAGAAGGTGAGATTAGCTTCTGTGGGACTGGAGTTACAGACAGTTGTGAGTCACTGTGTGTGTGCTGAAGATATAACCTAAGTCCTTTGCAAGAGCAGCCAGTGCAGATAAGAGCCTTTGGACCCTCCTCTTCTCACCCTATGTCTCTTACAATGGCTTCTGTGTTCCCACTGCTTGCACTTTCTGGGTTTTCTGGGTGACCTTCCCTTCAGTCCTTAGTGTTCCTCTCCCTTCACCTTTCACCTTTGCACAAGCCACTGGCCAACACATCAAATGAGTTTGGAGCTTCCTGTTGCATTTTTAAGTTTTGAGGTCTCTGTTCGCTGATTTAGAAAGTTCTTTGCCCTGTTTTTTTGTTTTTTGGTTTTTTTTTTTTGTGTTTTTTTTTTTTTTTACTACTTCTAGTTTCCTGCAGAAAACTGAAGTGTGATTTCTCCCTCTGCCTGCAAACACAGAACACATAATCAAAAGATTCACATTTACAAAGCTCCTGTCTGGCATTCCGGTGCCTCCACTTCTATTTCGGTTTCATCTTGTCGTTTTTGCTCACATCGTCCTCTTGTCTCTTCCTGAACCTACTTATCTTGGATTGTGTGTTGGGAAATTGCTCTTGTTACAGATGTAATTTGAAGTCTGTGTTAGAGAGGTGGATCATGGGGGAGGCTGGGGTGGTGACAAAGAGCAAGCGGTCACTCTGAGCTCTGAGAAGCCCTCAGAGAAGCATGCTTCCGAGAAGGCTGCATGTTCCAAGGCCCTGAGACCACACAGAGCAATGACCCGAACAGGAAAGTTGGCCAGAAAAGCTGCAGGACAGAGGAGGAGATACAACATCTCCCTGGTCAAGCAAGAGAGGCAGGTGAGACAGGTGAGGCAGGTGAGGCAGGTGAGGAAGAGGACGGAGCCCCCCTCCACTGACAGGCTTGTGTTAGCAATCCTGGGCTTTCTCCTAACAAGAGAAGCACTGGATATCGAGTGAAGGGTGACTGGTAAGGCTGACTGCTACAGGAGCCAGAGGAAATGATGGTGGTCTGGACTGGAGGCAGAGATGGAGATTGTAGATGGTCTGAGTGGAATCACGTGACCTGGAGGCTGCCCCTAGGGGCAGGTGGAAAGACAGATGATTTGTCAGTGAAAATTCTGAGACCTGTGGTAGGTTGCTAAAATTCAAAAGAGCCTAGGAAGGATACAGGTATAGGGAGCATGATGTCCACAAAATGAGATCAAGGACTCCAAGTGAAGTAGTCCCTGTCCTCCAGGTCATACCTGTGCTTGAGGAATTGCCCTTCGGAGAATCACTGTGAACTTGTACGATCTATCCTCTTTAGCATGACCACCCACCTGCCAAGCAGTCAGAAGAGGGTGCCAGGCTGAGAGGATTCCAGGTACAATCTCTGTGGGCTATGAAAAACACAGCCCACACTGAGAAATGATGCCCAGTATGAACGGAGTATAGGGAAGATCCTGGAACATACTGGTGACAGACTGGCTCCCACGTTTAAGTACCCTCCTGGGCTGGGCATGGAAGGGATAGAGGTGAAGAGGAGCACCTGTGGGAGGAGTACCTGTGGGAGGAGCACCTGTGGGAGGAGCACCTGTGGGAGGAGCACCTGTGGGAGGAGCATCTCGGGAAATGTTTCCCACAGTCACAGCTATGGGTTTATATCTGGGCGCATCTATCAGTCTAGTAGCTGTTACAGGATTCTTGATGCTCATGGCAGGTCATCTCTAAGAGACCATAGTAGGTGAGGGGCTCATGGTTGGTTTCTGAGAATCAGTGATTTCCAGGGGACCCTGCGGTTCACAGAAAGTTTGTTTAAGGGATTCAAGAGTTTGTGAGCCATCAGTTTTCCAAGGAATTCTGCACTCTGGAGAACACTCTGAGAGGCCTGAGTGTTCCCAGGCAACCTGTCTTCAAGTGGCAAGTGGGCCCCTGTGGTCCCATTGCGTGTGTTCTTCAGTGTCTGGGCAATGCAATGCTGTGTCATGGCTAACTCGAGCCAGGACCCCTCAGTGCAACTACCCAACTGTTTTCCACCTGGCAGCCTTCGTCTGGAGTATGCTGGCAGCCACAGCCACCTTGCTGTGGGCTGGCTGCCATCAGCAGATGGGCCTCCAGCAGAATGCCAACATCCCTGGGAATCAGCCTCCATGGGTGGCATGGGAGAGAGATAGGCCCTCTGTGTCCTGAGCTAGCTGTAGTTGAGGCAGTGTCAGACACTAATGTGACCTCTTCCTGATACTCCTCCCCATTCCTCCCTAAGAGTCTTCCTCATTGTTATACACAATGGACTCTGTGACCATTGGGCTCAGACCGGCATCCATGGGCAATGTCACCCCTCCACCCATTTTTGCGGAAAGATGGAACTTGGAATAGAAACCTATGAAGTCACTGTGCTTCTAGGAAAAGCGATGTCTGCCATCGAGCCTGGCCTGGCAGGTGTACAGCCATGGTCTTGAAGCTTCCACGCTGTTAGAATTGCTGTACTAAAGTGAGCGCTTCTGGTTCAAAGTTAAACTTTGCTTGACTCCAGGGGGTTCTGGAAAGGGTTTAGTCATGGCGATGATAAGAAAGTCATGCACAGTTGCCTCCCAGGGGCTGTGACGCATGAGGATGAGCCGTGAGGTGCGGCTCTCCATGTCTGTTGGACAGCGCCATGTCAGTGAACACCCTGAACACCACAAGAGCAGACACCCGAACCTTCACCCTAAGCTATTCATACTAGACTTCGGACTCTCATTAACTAAATATATGAGTTTACAGATTGTGGCCACATTATAACAGGTGAGAAGGCAGAAAGCAAATCTCCAAGATGCTCTTGCTTTGACAAAGCCTGTAACTTACAGCCCAGGGATTTCCTGGCTCAAGCCACATAGTGCTGCAGCTGTACAGGGAGTTCCTCTGGAGCTTGGGGTATTTTCTCAGCCTGATGCTGCACATCCTGTATAGCCTTGACCATGCAGGTCCCTTCTCAGGTCTCAATCCTGTCCCCAGGCTTTACAAGTCCCCGCTTACTGGGGCAACGGATGGGAATAAGGAGGCCTCTGCACAAGTTTGCAGAAGCTGCCTGGCCTGTGCAGGCTCAGCTCTTCCTGGTTTTTCACAGAGAAGAAATGCTCTAGAGGAACTGTGTGAAAAGCTACGTTCTGATAGTTTTTTGGTAGAGTTACTCTATTATTCTTTAATTTTAAATGTGTCTCTATTGTCTATGATGTGTATGTTCTGGTCTCATAGTTAGAGACAAAATGCTCTGAGATAAGGAGACGCTACACCAGGACCAGCTTGTCTCAGCCCTCCATATAGAGAACAGACTTGAGCCCTGAGGGAGATCTACTCAGCATGCATGGTCTTTCTCCTTCCTTCTTTCTTACACGGAAGCCTGCAGTCCTGCGGTCATCTGGAGGAGTGAACATCCCTCTTCTTCAGTTAAATCCACTCCAAGCCACTCCAACCTTGTCCTTGAAAACTGATTGCAGGGTAGATGGAGCGCCGAGCACTTGCCAGCTCCTCCAACACCCTTTAGAGCAAATACACCTCGTTTTGGATCCATGCGCCGCTTGAATGACGGGCTCTCCCTCCTGATGTCCGTGGCTCTTTTTCTTTTTTATTAAGCTTAACAAGATTGCTTTCTGCAATGTGTGCTCTGGTCACTGCTTTCTGGAGTTATTGTGGCTTTGCCTTGTTAAGCAAGCTCTCTCCTTAGAACCCACCTAAAGTTTAGCTCTTCCTTCTCATGGTCCCTGGTCACCACTGATTTGCTGAGAGTAGCCTGACAATCGTACCTCAGTGTCCAGTGGGGCACTGGCTTCAGAGCCTCTGAGAACACAAAAATGCTGTAACCCTCAAGTCCTTTTTGCAGAGCTATGTGGGGTTTTCACAGAACACAGAGTACCCCCTTATTTGTTTTATAATTTATCCATTACTATTATTGTGTGTATGACTTGGAGGGCCATACTAATGTCACAGATTAGGTCCAGGACAAATAGTCCTGATTTTCGGTTGGAATCAGGCACACTAGGCCAGGGGTGAGGGTTGTCACTTTGATTCTTGCTGGGCTGAAATAGCCACCACAAGGAGTCCAAGAAAAAATTGCGTCGTGGCTCACAGTTTGAGGGCATGGTGCATCGTGGCAGGGAAGCCACTGTGGCAGGGCCATGAGGCAGTTTGTCCCTTGATGTCATAGCCAGAAGGCAGAGGGGGATTTACAGCGAGTGCTCAGTTCAGTTTCTCTCTTTTATTAGATCCAGGACCCCAGTATCATTCACTGCTAAAGTGTCTTTTTCCAATTCAATTAGCCCAACCTAGAACTTCCAGAGATTTGTCTCCTAGATGGCATGTTTCTAGATCCTGCCAATTTGACAGTGCTAACTTGCCCAAGTGTCCCAACAGGAAACAGCCCAGAACTTGCTTCCCTATCCCCCCGAACTGCACATCCCCATTATCCTGTAAGCTTGGCACAAACATGGAGGATCCAGTTCCAAGTTCAGCCTTGTGATCCTCCCTCCTGTGCACTAGGGAAAACATGTGCAGCACCCCTCTGATGACAGCCCTCAGGGAAGAGCTTTCTCGTGTTTGTTGCCTTCCCCTGACTTGTTAAGTGTGGTGTCCTGCCTCACCCCTGAGAGCTTCTGACTTCATAGTCCAGTCCCTCCTGGGCACCACGCACTGCCTTCTAGGCTCCTGTTCAGGCCACCTGTCTAGTCCTGCACCTGTCATAGTCAGGGTGTCTAGTCCTGCACAAACATCAGGGCCAGGAAGCAAGGTGGGGAGGAAAGGGTCTATTCAGCTTACAATTCCACACTGCTGTTCATCGACAATGGAGGTCAGGGCTGAAACTGAAGCAGGTCAGGATGCAGGAACTGATGCAGAGGCCATGGAGAGTTGCTACTTACTGGCTTGCTTCCCCTGGCTTGCTCAGCCTGCTCTCTTATAGAACCCAAGACTTCCAGCCCAGGGATGGCACCACCCACAAGGGGCCCTACCCCCTTGATCACTAATTGAGAAAATGCCTTACAGCTGGATCTCATGGAGGCATTTCCTCACCTGAAGCTCCTTTCTCTGTGATAACTCCAGCTTGTGTCAAGTTGACACACATAACCAGCCAGTACACCACCTTAGGGGAGATCTAGTCCTCTCTGTTCCAAGTGCTGTTCCTTCAGATTCTCCATCAAGTCTCCTCCAGGCGCCATTCAGTTGCCTCCTGTCTTAGTTAGGGTGCTACTGCTGTGAACAAACACCATGACCAAGACAAGTCTTCCAAAGGACACTTAATTGGTGGGCTGGCTTACAGGTTCAGAGGTTCAGTCCATTATCATCAAGGTGGGGAGCGTGGCAGCATTTAGGAAGGTCCAGGCAGAGCTGAGAGTTCTACATCTTCATCTGAAGGCTGCTAGTGGAAGACTCCTTCCAGGCAGCTAGGATGAGGGTCTTAAAGCCCATACCCACAGTGACACACTCACTCCAATAAGGCCACACCTCCTAATAGTGCCACTCCCTGGGCCAAGCAGATTCAAACCGTAACGCCTCCCCTCCACTGTTGCCTAGGTCCATCCTCAGTGCTATCTGGTCTCCAGTCAGTTCTGTCTGGTTCCCTCTGAAGCACCTGTCCCCCTTATGCAAAGACAAGGTAAAGACAAACAAGGCTGAGGGACTTTGCTGGGACTTGCAGTAGGAGGGGAGGCACCCATTTATCTTACTAAATGCTGCATCACCTGTGGGTGCCTCCGGGGTATCCATCACTCTCTGATGTGTCATTCAGATGGAGAGACATAATCCAAATGGAAGCTACAGTGAGACAGGAGCAAGACCACCTGAAGGGAGACACTCTCCTGTGAGTCCTTCCAGATTCCTGTAACTGATAGGATGCCTGGTTTGGAGCCACCATCCTTCCATGTAAGCCCAGTGCAAGGACAGAATATGGAGAGCTCAGACATTGGCAGACGTTACTTCAGACATGATGACACTTCAGACAGATGCCACTAACACTGGAGGAGACAGAATACTTGGGTGAAGACTCATGGGACCAAGCTCAGAAGCAAGGGAATGAGTGAGTCTCACCTCTGCCCAGCCTGCAAGTGACTTCGCTTCTCTGAGAGAGGTTCTGAGAAATTTTCTAATGAGACACCATGGTGCTAGAGGTACATGGTTTAGAAGCTCTATCTTTTATGTAGAAAATGCCCTGCCAGGGGACACTGTGACCTCCAGGGCTTTGTGGATAATGGCTAAGAACTATTTTTCATAACTTAGCAAGAGAGAAAACCCCACACAGTCTTTGTCAGCATGCTTCAGAATGGTGCTCTTTACAAATGGCTACCATTGGAGTCTGCTCAAAGCCCATGCTGTCTTGGTACTGTGAGCTCAGGCTCCTAGTCTCAAGCACATTGCCACCTAGGAGGAAAATCAGATGTTGAGAGCCTCACCAGGATCTCCAGGGCTATGACTGCCAGGATAAGAAAAAAAATTAAAATAATCAGGCATACGCCATGTCCCCAGGCACCATTGAGTTAAAACAGACAGGGAAACTGAGGCCCATGGAGGCCAGGGAGCTCCACCTAGGCCCCATGTCTAAGCAGTCTGCTCCTACAGAGGGCACTGCAGCAGTCCGTGGGAGTCTCAATCCCATTACTTTGGGCATTGACTCTCTGGTCAGATGAACTTGGAGATCAAAGTGGGCAATCCCAGGAAGGTCCGGGCTGCATCTCTCCTCCCACACCAACTAGGAACTAACAGGGATGACCAGCACCCTGAGAGCTTCTCATTGCTACTATGACACAGGTAGGTGACACAAACTCATTTTAAGAATGGGTAAACTGAAACACAGAGGGTCAGAAACTTGTGTTGATTGGCACCTGTCAATCTGACAGACGCCTGATTTCCAGGGCGAAAAATTCTCAAGCTGAAAGCCTCAACCATTACTAGAGCTAAGGGGTAGAAGCTGAGAGAGGTTGGGACACCTGCCAAGGCTCACACAGCAGGCACCAGTTCCTCTAATGCCACTAAAGGCCACCCTATGCTCAGCTTCACTGTGGGGCCATGTGGTCTTGCCCTACAGAGGACCAGATTCTCATTGATGGCTGGGCTTTACTATATTTTTTTATTGTGTCCCAAGGCAGGGAAAGCACAGATAGAGCAAATGAACATAGGTCAAAATGAAGAAGTCTGTGTAGGGTGCTGCGTTTCTGAGCACAGAGCCTTGGCCAAGGACTACTGTATCCGAGTGCCCCATCCAGAGGACCATCCTAGATGGTCCTAGAATCTATCACTGCCACCACTGGAGGGAAGAGGTGAAGGGAAATGAAGGAACTCTTGTGAAGGCTCCATCCCACAGATCCAGTTCCCCTACCTGGTACTCTGCCGAGGGTCTGAGGTCAGTCCACGGTGGTGCAGAGCTGACGATATGCCCCTTCACTCTATTGGCATCTCCTCCTCCTCTGGGTCCTTGCTACTCAAGCATTCTGTAGCTCCAGGGCTGATGATAGGCAGGAACAGGCATGGTGAGGCAGTGAACTGCAGCTGGGCAGATCACAGGTCTCACAGCACCCCAAATCTCCTCCACCCATGGCCAATTCTTGGGAGTGCCCTGGTCTCTTTGTCTGGGAGTATCTCATGACCTCTTTGCTCCCTTGGGGTCCTTGAGCGAGGAATGTAGGCTGAAAGATAGGAGGCAGGATGGATTCCCCAAGGGCCACGTGGGCACCTGAAGGCCGGGGATGTCTGCAGGAGGAATGAGCAGTCCTGGATTAAAACCCGACAATGGAATTGGAAATGATGTTTCCCTGCAAACGGATTCTAAAATAAACACTCCGGAGCTGGCACGCATTTGCTGTGCCCTGCTTCTCAACACAGCCGAGATTCACTTACGATCGTGTTGGTTATAAATTGCAGCCTGCATTTCTCATATCAAAATGCACAGCCAGTGATATTTAACGCTAAAGAAATATATCCTCCAGCAATGAATACAGTCAGAAATTACTCACTGAATTTAACCAAGGAGAGAGAGATGCCATGGAGATGTACCGCATAAATTCGGGCATGTGGGACAATGGCCACCGTTTATTAACATTTTATCTCCTCCTGGAACTGTTTGACCTTGCTTCAGCAGTTTTATTGGGAGCAAGATCTCTGGACGCTCCCATTTTCCCCCTTTCCAAAGCAGCCTGACTTGCTCTGAGCAGTAAATACGATTGAAGGTGTTCATTTACTGATGTCTCCTTTAACCCAGAAGAAGAAAAATGTAGAGAAAGTCCCCTGACCCCCAGAATAAAAAAAATTAACCCTACCTTTAAATACACTGCAATTCAGACCACTTAACCACGCCGCAGTTCATAAAGGAGAAATGAAAGCAAATTACCTGTGAGGGGCCAAGCTTTGCGGCAAGTGCACAGGCTCAGGGCCATTGTATATTGGAGAGGGGACTTGAGAGGGTCCTTATTGATAAATGTCACCAAATTAAATCCATTCATACAAGCTAGGATCATGTGCTGAGCACCAAATCTTCCCCTGGCCTTGGGCCACTGGGAAGCTTTCAAAGATAGCAGATTGACAAAAGCCTGCAGATGTCTAGGGACAGCAGTAGAGAGGAGCATGATGGACAATGGGCAGGCAGGAGATAAATGTAAGGTTGGAAGAGATAGGTGAGGCTCTGCATGGCAAGGGACACTCCTTTCTCCTTGGCCATGCCTCTCTGGACACGCCTCCCTGGACACGCCTCCCTGGACCCTGTATGGCTTTTTCTCACCTCCTTCCTTATTGGACACTCAGGAGAACTAGGGACCCTCCAAAGGAGGACTGTGGTATGCACAGGTGCACATTAATCATATAGAAGCCCACCAACCTCTGTCCAAGACCTAATACCACATCTTGCTGTTAAAGCTTGGGTAGGTGAAGAAAAGGTTGGGGGAGCATTTCTTCAATCATCTGTCGCTATATTTAAAGCCTCCTTGACCTCTGTCAAAAAGTCCCTGGATGGCATCCAAGTGTTGTACAGGATTCAGGCATAGGCTTCCTTCCCCAGACAGACCTAAAAGGAAAACTAATTTATATGCGTTTTGCTAGCACAGCTACAACGTGTGAGTCACATAGAAACAGGGCTATCCCAAGATACGAAGAGAAAGATGACAGTGTAATAATTCCACTCAGGAGCATTATTGAAGAATCCCAGATATCTCCTGATAGATATATAAGAATAAAGAGGGAGCGAGGCAGAGATTAATAGACCAAGAAACAATTGTAATAACCATGGAAAAAAGAGAGAGTTTGCTTGTGGTATTTAGCTTCATTCTTATTTTTTTTAAAAGCCTTTAAAAAGGAAGCAATGTGAAATTTGAGAACTTGTTATGTTCCGTATGGTTTTAAAAATACTTGGTGCGTGCATGTGTGCGTGTGTGCCTGCCTGTGTGTATGCATGTGTGTGTTCTGCATGTTTGTGTCCCACATGTATGCAGTACCTGTAGGGACCAGAAGAGAGCATTAAATCCCCTGGAAATGGTGGATTTACAGGTGGTGGTGAGCTGCCCTGTGGGCTCTGGGAATGGAATCCAGGTCCTCTGTATGAGCAGCTAGTGCTCCTAACCACTAAGATATCTCTCCAGCCCCATTAACCTATTTTCTTTCTTTCTTTCTTTCTTTCTTTCTTTCTTTCTTTCTTTCTTTCTTTCTTTCTTTCTTTCTTTCTTCTTTTCTTTTTTTTCTTCTTCTTCTTCTTCTTCTTCTTCTTCTTCTTCTTCTTCTTCTTCTTCTTCTTCTTCTTCTTCTTCTTCTTCTTCTTTTTAATCACCGGCAATATTGTTCCAAGGTCCTTTCTGACAATACTTGTATTAAAATTTTCTTGAAGTTGTTATTTTTATTAATTATTTAATTAAGTTAATTAATTAACTTCATATCCTGACCACAGTCTCCCATCCTCTCTCTCCTCCCAGTCCTTCCCTGACTACATACCACCCTATCCACCCCTCCTATTCTCTTCAGAAAAGGGAAGGCCTCCCACAGATATCGACTGGCCTTGGCGTATCAGGCATATCTTTTCCTACGGAGGCTAGACAAGGCAGCCTAGTAGGGATAAAGGGTCTGGAATGCAGGCAATAGAGTAAGTGACAGCCCCTGCTCCCACGGTTAGGAGTCCCCCATGAAGACCAAGCTACACAACTGTTACGTAGGTACAGAAGACCTAGGTCACCCTCTTGCATGTTTCCTGGTTGGCAGTTCAGCCTCTGCGAATGCCTTTGGGCCCAGGGTAGTTGATTCTGTAGGTTTTCTTGTCGTGTCCCTGACCCCTCTGGCTTCTAGAACTCTTCCTCTCTTTCTCCGGCAGGATTCCCCAAAACTTTGCCTAATGTCTGGCTCTGGGTCTCTGCATCTGTTTCCATAAGTTGCTAGGTGAAGCTTTTCCGATGAAGGCTATGCGAAGCTAAGTATAGCAGACTATTATCAACAGTGTCAAGAGAGGCTTCCCTCTCACGACAGGAATCTCAGGCTAGAGCGGTCATTGGCTGGCCATTCCCTCGACGTCTGCTTCATTTTTATCGATGCACAACTTGTAGGTAGGACAAAGATTTCATGGCTGGGTTGGTGCCCAAGTCCCTCCACTGGAAGTCTTGCCTGATTACAGGACATGGCTAGTTCAGGCTCCATACTCCCCATTGCTAGGAGCCTTAGCTAGGGTCACCCTTACAGATTCCTAGGACTTTTCATTGCCCTAGGTTTCTAACGT
The DNA here is from genome assembly GCA_019843815.1 of Montemys delectorum. NCBI lineage: Eukaryota > Metazoa > Chordata > Mammalia > Rodentia > Muridae > Montemys > Montemys delectorum. The sequence goes on along the minus strand of JADRCD010205365.1, from coordinate 17,585 downwards.
GTCCCAGAGATTGCTCCTCCTATTCCGTTTCTCTCTGTCAGTACTCTCTCCCTCTCTTATCCTCCTAGCTGACCCCTCCTCTTCCCATGCCCACCCCCACCTCCATCCTGTCCCCTCCCCCATCTACCCACAGTGTCTCTTCTGTTCCCCTTTCTCAGTGAGATTCTTGCGTCCCCCTCTCCCCTTGCTTGAGTCCTCCTGCTTCCTTAGTGGAGTTATGTTTTCCTGAATGCATCTTGTGTCGTACATTGTGTCTGAAGCCCTACTTGAGTGACAAGTGAGAGCACCACTACTCCTGGGGCCTAGGGCTACTCTCTCAGAGTTTTCACTTGGAGACATGTGGCCCTTAATGACGGGGTAATACTATCTGGACAGAGCATTCTTAGTTGATTTTTGTGGGGTTGTTTGGAGAGTGAATCCTCATATGTCTACAGGGCAGAGTCTGCTGCATACTCAGTCTATGCCGGTTATGTGAGACACTACCTGTTGCTCACAGAGCTGTGATGAGTGAAGTGAAGGAAGACTGAGTTGCGCAAACAAGAAAGGATGCAATCAAGGGATATGATGAACTCGGAAGGTGTGAGACTGCTGCCAGGATAACAGGCTGAGCTCAAGGACTGCATCCTATAAGTCAAAGGAACGCGTTAAAAATTCCTGACAATGAGCTAGCAGAGAAGCAGCTTCCAGGTGAGTATCCATTTGATTTCTTCATGTTTTATTAAAGTATGTAATATCTTCAGAGATGCTTCATTTTTTTGTAGATGTTGGCAGTGATTGACACAGAGACCCAAAACTGGTCAAAGTTCAGAAAATACAATACTTAGGGATACTTAGCCCTAAATAGGACATCTTCACCACACACCCCAAACCAAGGCTCATGAACCATTGCAGAATAGAGAGGGGGGAGAATAAAGATTTTAAGAGCCAGAGGTGATGGGTGACTACAAGGAAACAATGTTTTCTGCACAAAACAGTGTAGCCACATGTGTGAACTCACAGTGGTTGTGGTATGCCAAACAAAATCTCAGCATAAAGAGGGAAGGAGGGCATAAGGTCTCACCCCTGGCTGAGGAGCTACTGCCATTTGATAGCTGTTGGGAGATGGAGAAGCAGTTTTCTTCAGAGTTATGGCCCCTGGTAGGTTAACTATGCTCCTGTGGCCCACATATCCAAGAGAATGTTGAGCAAAATAAATGGAACATAATGGGCTGAAAACACAAAAACAAAACGAGGACACAAAGTTGGCTGTGTAGGGAGCTATGGTCATATCAGGGCAGAGTGGGGTAAAGCAATAACTATGATGGAAATAGATGGCACAAAATTATCTATCAAGGGGCTAGTAACAAATGAGGAGAGGTCAGCACTGTCCCATCCTAAGCTAGCGTCACAGATTCTCACTGCATTGCTACTGTGTCTACACATGAATGCAGCCATTGATGCCACTGAGTGTGAGGGTTTCCATGTTCAGTTTTAAGTGTCAACTCGACACACTCTGGAATCATCTGGGAAAAGAGTCTCAGTAAGTGATTGTCTAGGTTAAGTAGGTCTGTGGGCCTGTCTGTGGGTGATCATCATGATTATATTAACCGACATGGAAAGACCCACCCACTGGGAGTGGTGGCATCTGGACCCCGGACTGTGCCTATCTTCCTTTTGGTCCCTAATATTATAAGACCAGTCTTCTTTTCAGTACGTACGGGAGCCAGAGTGAAGTTTCTGGATGCACAGTAGCCCTCTCCTTGCTTCTTGGCACCCAATGGACAACATCCTAACTCAGGGTTCTCTATGTTGGATGAATCACCACAACTCCCTCCTTGCCTAATCTCCTACCATGATACCTTTCCCAGCCCCATTATTTCTCCATTGATAGTGGGGAAGCCATCAGAGTTCATGTTCAATAGGGACACCCACTGGAGAGTTGGGTATCCAGAAAAGAGACGTGAGGGCCAATTGTGTTCTGCAGGAGGATCTTGGGGTGGAGAGCTTATAGAGGTAATTGGGAGGTGAGGCAGGAAGTAGGAGTGAGCAAAGGTAGCTCCCATATTACACTGCAGACCCAGGGTTACTTCAGGGAACTTCATGTGCTAGAGTGGACAGAAAATAGCCAGGCCCCATCCTGCAGGGATTGCTCTGGGTTGGCTGATGAAGATGTTCTGCAAAGGGTAAGGTGTGCCCTGATGTCTCTGCTCTCAGCTGACACTTCCTTCCCATGAAGCTTCATGGTGGCTCCCCTCCAGGTAGGAGCTCCAGGCTGTGTGTGTCACTTGCCCCACTGCCATATCAGCCTGCTGATATTCCTGTCCATCGTCCTCTTTATAGGCCCCTGCACTAGTTCATAGAGCCAAGTGAGGAGCCTCTGTGCCAGGTCAGAAGCCATAGGCTTCAGGTTTTAACTCAGCTGGAACCTAGACTTCAAATCCTTGGATTATTTTTTTCCATTATTTTATTTATTTATTCACTTTACATCCCAATCGTAAACACCTCTTCCTTTCAGTCCCACCTTCACAAATCCCTCCCTCTACTGTCCCCTCTCCTTCTCAGAGAATAAGAAGCCCCCCTTGGGTACCACTCCACCCTGAGACATCAAGCAAGGCAGGAATAAGTACATCCTCTTATACTGAGGCTTAACTGGGCAGTCCACCTATGGGAAAGGAATCCAATGGCAGGCAACAGAGTCAGAAAGAGACTCTAGTCCAATTGATAGGTGACTCACGTGAAGACCAAGCTTCACATCTGCTGCAAATATGTAGGAGGCCTAGACCCATTCCCTGTGGGCTCTTTGGTTGGTGGTTTAGTCTCTGTGAGCCCCCATGATCCAAGTTTATTTGAATCTGTAGATTGTCTTGTGAACACCCAGAGAACTTATAAAAAGCTCTGTGCTTGCAGATCCCAGACAGACAACCTGTGCCTAGCCATTGTGGCCTTCAGAGTTTGGTCCTATTGGTATGGTCCCATCTCAACATGTTGAAAGAGCACATATGACTACACTCTGCATCGGGGAGGCCTCTTAGCAGTGTAAAGATCTAAATGCATTAGCATTGATGGGCTAAGAGAGTCATTGACCAGAATACAAAGTTTTGTCCTGGAGATCATGAAACATTTGTATCCCTCACTTTAAACCCACACAGGCATGGCCTGTGTTCCTCCTGATGTTGGGTCGCTCTGGCACTTTCTTTCTCTGTCATCCAGAGTCTTGCTAAAGGAAGAGATCCTCTTTTCCAAGGGAATCACTCTTCAGAGACAGGGCCAGCCATAGCCCCGGAGGGTTCAGGTTCATCTTAGATAAGATGGTGTAATAAACCAATTTTCTTATCACCCTCTGGGCAGTGAATCAATTCTGAAAGAGCAAAGGCTTTGAAACCAGACAGACACCGAGAGGGATACAATAGAGCAGGAGCTAGTCCCTAGGAGCAGAGACCGCCACAGAATCCTATGCCTCTTGACCAAACAAAATATTCACACATAGGGCATGACCCAGGAACAACCAGGCCAGCAGGAGGAAATCCAGAAGATGGCCAACTCTTCCAACTGAACCAAGGACTTGTTGAGCTGATTCCACCCCGTGGGCCCCCTCCCCCAATCCTACGACTCTTTACCTCCAGTCCTACAACTCTCTTTATTTGGCACACTGGCTAGGCTTAAAGTGACCCTTGGACGGGGTTAGGCAGCAATGGCATCCCACTTCTGCTCATAAATGTACACAGCAAACATTTTCCTCATCCTCTGGTACCCTTCCCCCAGATCTGCTAGATTTGATAGACAGGCTGGTTCGAGAGAAAGGACTTCTCCTCCAGGACCTATCTTCTGCCCAGAGTTCATTTCTCTACTGAACTATGCTCTAACCCTAACTCTCTGTGATAGCTTTGTTCATTATGCTATCTGCACAGCTTGGGTCCCAGAAACCTGGCTAGAGCCTGCAAGGGAATGAGACGGGGCAAACACAGAGAGAAAATCCATGATCAAGTCAGCCTTTCATACTCAACCTGGAATCTAGGCATGTCTATTACCCATAACACAGGCAACGGTAGTCAGCTAGTCTCTGTGGGAGGTCTCTGGTGGCAGCCCCAGGCTGCAAACATCCAGGAGGAAGTTGCAGTTGCTAGTTTTTTCAGACTGATAAAATGTTTGTAGAGACTTGTACTTCCACATACAGTCAACATTCCTTCATATTCTGACCAGAGGAAGGCTTTTCCATTCTCCTGGGTCTCAGGCATTGGATCCATGATATGGCTGTGCCCGTGTCAAACAATATGAATTTATTCAGGACTTCATCTGCTCTTTTCATATTCACTGGGAGCTTCTTGAGATCCCCCACAGTACATCAACTGGGAAAGAGCTATCCTCTAGCCTGTGGTCCTAATGGGCTGATAATGGAGCTCCCAGATCTTCCAACAGGGCCCACAGTAGTGCTCCAAGCTACTCTCTGGACCAGGAAGGAGCAGTGGTCCCAGAGAGTCAGAGAGGTGGGGGGCTGAATGTGTGGGTCTTGCACTAGAACACAGCCAAACCTATGCTGGGTGTAGTATGTGTGTTTTACATACAGGCTCCAGGGTGAGAGCATCAAAGCAGAATCTCAGGGTGTATTGCCTCCCCAGCAGAACAACACTGGCTCCAACTGCTTTCCAGAAACAGAAAAATGGGTAGACAAAGCTGCTGGTGCAAAAAGGGTGCTTTGTGTGGATTTGGCTGAGATCCAGCCTACTTTTAGCTCTTCACCCCGGCTAGCACAGAAGATTCCAAACAATCATATGTGAATGCCCACAATGCAGATGGGCTCAGAGGTGAATGGCCATGCTCTGGCCGTCTCCTTTCTTCTATGAGCACCCATCATGCAAGTGGCCTCTGTTCCACATATACTTAAACTCAAACTCCTTCATAACATCTCACACTCCTCCCGGACACCATGGCATGTCTTTTCCTGGAGAGCTGACCTTTAGTGATGACCTCTATGGCAGCTTCTCCCAGTCTAGTCTCTATGCGGAAGGGAAAGGTAATCTGGAAAGTGGCGGAGTCTCGGATCTGACACTTATGATTGGAGAAACCTAAACAGATCACTCCCCAGCCCAGGGTCCAGGGTCAGGTCTTGAGACTTCTCAGCTTTTGTGAATGGCTCATGCTCAGTGCTCCAGGAGCCTGGCTCACTGAGGGTACATGGTGCACTCCCTTGCTTTGTACAACACCATCCTCTGAGTGTACTTTAATTCTCAATATCCTTTGGGCTCCTGGTGTGAAGCCCCATACACTGTGGGTCCTGTTTTTTTTTTTTTAAAGCAGACTACCACAGGACAAATGGGGGTCATTTGTAAGTTCAGCATATGTGAGATCCCTGTGTTGTACTCCTCCATACATAGTTTGTAGATTGAGTGGTTGAATCAAGAACTGTCCTATACACAGGATGGCAGACATAGGAAAAGATGAATGATTAAATGAGTGGATGAATGAATGAATGAATGAATGAATGAATGAGTATTCTATTTCTCTCACAGACCAAACAACAAAGAACAGCTCTTTTAGTAGCCAGGATTCAGTCTGGGCTAGAAAGGATGCTCTTCAGCACACTCTAAGTGGAACCTCTCCTGCTATCAGAGGAAAAAGGCCAGAGGAACAGGCAGCAAGTCTCTGCAGCACTTCAGGCAGGGTACCCCAAGTCTCAAGTTGCTGGAGTCAGAGAACAGAGGCAGAGTGATGCTGCCAAGTGATATAGGTGTCTTTGACTTGGTGGCACTGAGATACCATTCATAGCATGCCAGGAAATGGCTCATGGATCAGACTGATCAACCCAACACACTAATAACACACTGCGGAGGAAAGTCACATTCCTGGCTCCTACCTTGGTGGATATGGGTGGTCAGCACACATGGAGGCAGGAGGCATTTTCAGATTCTGACCACCATCTGGTCACAATCCCTGGTCCATCTGACTGCCCAATCCCTTCTTTCCAGCCTTGCTAGAGACTATTTATCTCCTTTTGCTATTTCGGGGTTTCACTTGAGACCCTCAGAGACTTCTCTCTCTTATCTTCAATGACCTATAATTCACCCATTGTCCTCTACAATGTGCTCCTGAGGTCTATCTAAGCACCACTTCCTAGTTTGTTGGGCTGATTAATTATCCCTGCCTTCTGCTGCCGCCCGGCAGCCTTGGGTGAGGTGTCTGGTGTGATTGTTCACTATTGGCCCTCGTTTGTCACATTTAACTCTGCAGACTTCCAAAGGACTCCGGTTTCAATGCTAGGCTTAACAGGCCCTTCACAAAATCAATCCCTGTCTTTTTTATTTTAAATTTTATTGGGTGGGAAAGGACAAATTAGATCTCATTTACAGATACCTGCCTCTGAGATGACAGCCTGGCCAGTGGCGTGGCTTTTGTTCTGGCTTTGCTCAACCGTTTTCACGGCAGGGGACTCCCCAAAAAAGGAAGCTCATGTATCAAAGGGTGGTGAAGGATATGAGCCAAGCCATCTGTTAAAAGCCATAAACAAGGGGCTCTCTCATGAGCAAGGAAAGGGAACGTGATATTTTTAAGAATACAAAATGTTTTTAAAAAATACATTTTCCCATAATTGTAAATGAAAACATAATTTGGACAATGGGGGATTACACTGGTAAAATATCTCTCCATTGCGTAATTTTACTAATAGATGTGTAGATCTGTCACTGAGTGGCTCTGACAATATTAGGAGCTGCAAGTCTAGGGAGGGGTATAAGCTAAACTGGCTCTGTGAGGCAGCCAGGGAACCAATCTTGTTTGCACTGGAACATGGGGCTGGGGTTACCAAATGTCACACTACTATTGTTTTCATTGTAGTAACATACATGCATACACAAAAGATCATTTAAGCCCTTTAAGCTTGTAGCTCAGTAGCCCCATCACATGGTCCACAAACCTACTACTACCATGCTCATGGTTCTTTGTGGAGGGCTGAGGACATGCCTGACAGAAGCGACATAATAGGGGAAGATTGCTTTTGGCTCATCACGGACTCACCCTGGTGTGTTGGTATGTTCTTCTGTTGACAGGCACTTGGTTAGCTCCTGCTTTTTAGCTACTGAGCAACGTTGGTGTGAACACAGCTGAACAAGCTCCAGTTGAGTTTCTGCTTTCAACTCCAACTTCAGAAATCCTAGCCCATTGTAACAGAAAAGATGTGGTGGTGTTAGGGGCGCCATCCAGGGTTAAGGGAACCTGAGACCAAGCCTCCTCACATCTCAGTGAACCAAGTAGAGGTTGCACGGGCAGCCGGGAGTGTAGAACCTTCTAAAGCCTGGCCTGTTGGAACCTGCCTCCTAAAGAATCCACCACGGCCTTCAAAATGCTGCCAAAACTGGGGGGCCTAGTGCTCAGAACATGAGATTCAGGCCACGACAGCTACTATCCACCTCCAGAAAACTGTTGACCCTGCAGAACCAAACTTCCATCTTCATTAAATTTCCTGTCTTCTCTCCCCTAGGGCCTGGAAACTTCCATCCAATTTTACACTTCTGTGGATTTGACTACTCTAGGGAAATCCTGCTGTCCTTGTGTGACTGACTATGTCATCCAACATAAGTCCTCAAGGCACACGCCTGTGTTAGCATTCTTCCAAATCCCTTCCCCTGTAAGGGTGACTAATATCCCATTGCATGGACTCACCATGGTGTTCATATGTTCTTCTGTTGATAGGCTAGTGGACAGGTCCTACTTTTTAGCTGAGAACGTTGGCGTGAACACGGATACTGAGTTCCTGCTTTCAACACCATACACCGGAAAAGATGAGTGCTAAATGTGTGTGTGTGCACACATCCACATATGCTTGTGAGGTTCACACATGTAGGGACATATATTATGTGTTGTGCATATGTATGTGGAGGCCAGAAGACGGCGTTGGGTATCTTTCTCAGGCACTTTCCAACCCTGATTTTTCAGGATGGTGGTGGTGGTACACACATGCCGTAGCTTGAGTGTGCTGGGAATTGCTTCTACCAGGTGGGTATCTGTAATCAGACTCAAGTCCTCAGCCTTAGCAGCAAGTGCCTTTATTTGTTGAGCCATCTTGCTCTCCCCTTTACTCTTTTTTGGAGATAAGGTCTCCCATTAGTCCTGGAGCTCACCAATTGGCTAGATTTGCTGACCCAGCAAACTCAGTGAATTGATTTTTCTCTCCCCATCCCGACCCTCAGCTCTAGAGTTATAGATACATGGATCCTTTTATGTGGGTGCCAATTATTAAACTTATATCTCCATGCCTGTATGGCAGGCCTTTTAGCCGTGGAACCTCTCCCCAGTCCCCTGTGTTGAACTTTTGGAGGGTCCCCCATATGGTGTTCCGTAGAGGCCGTTCCCTCTGCTTTCCCAGCAGGGATGTACAGTCTCTGATTCCTTCAGAGTGCATTATCTCGGGACTGAGTTAAATGGTCCTGGCACCAAAGCCACCTTCAATGCAGATGCATCAGAAAGGGCTGCACACAGAGACTCCAATAAGGCCACGCAGAGCAGCAGAGCACCAAACACTTAGGCATGCTGAGATGTCCTCCACATCAACAGAGTGGACCAGCTATGGAAACACTGCTAGGTGTCAAGGTGAGCTCCACATTTCCCAAAGGCATTGCTTGGAACCACACCCTAAGCCTGCCTTACCTGCTCACCTACTCACTGTTGGGGCCACCTGGGGAGAGATCTCTCCTTATAAAGTAACACATCATTTCTTCTTAGAATGTAACAACCGTTCCCAATTCCTGTCCTGTCCCCCCCTCCCATTTTATACTGGTTCACCTTTGACCCAGCTGCACAGCTCTACCCATTTCCCTCACATGGGGACTATGGTATATGGACACCACTGTTCTCAGTTGAGCCCAGAAGAATGGGCACAGCAAATAGAAGCTATATAAGCTACCAGGCCTCTCGTGGTCATTTGGAGCTGCTGGCATGAGGCTTGGTATGCAGAGCAGGCCACTGAGTCTCCAAATGGTCTGATGGCTGAGCAGGCACACAGCCCTCCAAGCTGGCAGGGATTTCCTTCCCTTACCTAGGACATCCCTCCGCATGCCCAGGGCCCAAGGCATCCCACATCCCGTGGGTTGTAGTTCATTGACTAATTGGCAAGAACAGACGGGGCTGGGGTGACAGGGCCCCCTAAGTGAGAATCTGGCTCAGTTCCTGCTAACACCACCTTCTGCTCTATCTGCCAAGCCCAGCAGAGCCCATTTTTTCAGGCAGATTCCATATTGTCTGAGCTTGGTCCACATGGCTGAATGGATAGCTTTCCTCTCTGCATATTCTAGGATGAGCGGTGGACATGCCCCTCTTGGAAGAGAACACGGGACAGGTGGCCTAGACAGTGGGGGCAGGCTGCTGAAGGGACAGGGAAGTGGTCCTAGTGAGTCTTTGGCAAGCCTATGTCCTTTGTCCTTTGATGCTTTGATAACTGGTATGTAACTAGCCAGGGAGACCAAGGTAGACACAGACCTGTGAGGCCTGAGGTCAGGTTGGACACTCAGACTACAGGATGCTGGCTGGATCAAGCATCAGTCAGAAGTTACAAAGGCCAAGGTAGACTTCTGACACCTCTCCTCCATGCAGAAAGGATTACAGGAGCCCACCCTTTCCACATCACTGATCCTGGATACACAGTGACTTTGTTGTGCAGCAACTACAGGATGATTCAGACTCCTTTACTCAGACCAGTTTCTGAAAGACCCAGGCTCGGAGGATGAGAAACAGGTAGGACAAGGCAGGGAGGTGAATAGAAGAGGTACAGTCTGAAGGAGGCAGGGCCGCCCTACAGGGAATGCAGGCAGCTCCAATGATCTAGGACATAGGAAGAGAGAGCCATAGTAGTGCAGGGGTCTGGGATCAGGCACTTCCAGGAGTTTTGTACAGCACAACATATAGAAACAGACTCTGGGTGGGCAGACAGGCCTCAACCCTTCCCGTGTACCCAGAGACCTCTAGGGCAGGCAGAAATGCAAGCAAAAAGCCCTCCTGTTGCTTCTGCCATCCCTATAGGCACCTCAGAGGAGCTGGAACAGCAACAATACTGGGTTTGAGGGACAAAAGACAGGGATGAAGGTCTGGGAAGAGGGGTGGTATGGCCAAACCAGGGGCAAGGACTCCACTCCTCTAGAAAACCTGGGGCTTCATTTTGCTTCAGAGAGGAAGTGAGAACCAGAGAGTGTGCATTCATATTCCCTGGCTACATCCTATCTATTCCACCACCAGACTCGGGCCAGAGATCACCTAGAAACTTAGTTTACTAAAGTAACATGTGTAGCTGGAACAGGATAAGACCACCTACCTCCCTCTGTAAGACTGCCTAGGGAGAGATATCCACACAAGCCATGCGGTAGCCACCCACAATGCTGAGCCCTTCTGTAAGACATGCTCCTGAGTGAGCTCCCGACCTCACATTTTTAATTCTTCCTGCACCGAACAAGGATGCTCTTCATCTGGAGCATCACAAGACTTAGAAGTAGTCACATGAAGAGCTTTCAAAATGCTGAACTGCCCTCTCTGAATGTCAGACAATATTATTTTTGAATCAGCTCCAAGATATTACTTGAAGGAGTATTGGGAAATTGACTTTTTCCTCCAAAGTGTTCTTACACCTTGATCCTTGAATGTGCTGTCCTTTGCTAACAGGCACAATGCTCCCCTGTGACTCGGGGGATCTGGAGCCACACGTGCCCCTACAAGAGGACTTTGTAGATGATCAGTGGGCTGAGAACAAATGGACAGTGGCTGGCATATGCCTTTGACTCTTCTTCATCCCCACCCTCCCCCTTCATCTCTGTAAACCTTGTATCTTCTCAAATGGAGCTACTTGCATATGATGGCATAATGGATTCTAGACCTGGAGGATATCTGAGGTTATTTGAGTCACCATTGTCCTAGCCAAGCCCCAAGCTGAAAAAAAAAACTGATCTGGCCAAGAAAAGAGTCTCAAAACCTCTATGAACCTTCCTCACTAGAGAGCCATATCACACATCACCCATCTACTAGACCTGTCTGTGCTCAGCTTCTTGTAGGCTGTTGTGTGGCATTATTCCCAGATCACACTCTTATTCTAACACTAGGCCAGAGTAATGCTACCACCAAAGTTAAACTTGCTGAGCCAATGAGTTTATTGGGATTTATTGGGGCTATATTAGTAGTATGAATGAGAGATGACATTGATGGCTAATGGCAGCTGCATTGTGAAAAATCCCCTCAAACTTGAGTGATGATGCCTTGTAAGAGCTGGAACCATGGATCTCTCTGTATGACTTACAGCTCAGAAATTCAGAGAATCTGTCCTCATGTAACCTTGGGAATGAGGGGCCTTGTGAATCTTGTAAGTTTTGGGGACTTCTGAGACTTGTATGTTAACTTCCCAAGTCTTAAGGAGCCTCTTCATAATAGATTTTCAATTTTGAGGGATTGCTACACAACATGGACATGCTTGTCAAGCAGATAGAGTTACAGGTCTTCTACAGCCTTTGGCCTTTCTAGGCTTGTTTTCCATTCCCTAAATTCAGCTCAGTCTTGAATTCCTGGCCTACTCTGGCTCTTCTTTCCAGGGCATGACAAAAGTACTCTGTGTTCCTTCTTTCAAAATCAATAAAATATAGAGCACATAAACTGTGCATTAAAACCATTTAAAGTATGTCTCTCAGTGGAATTAAGCATGTGTAGCCCTCACCATCATCACAGAACCCTGCTCATCATCCATAATGAAAATTCCACTACCTTGAACACAAACTCCCCCTGGTAACTCCATTCTTTATATCTCTATGAATATCACTCCTGTCTCCTCTGATAGACCCTAAGAAAAAAGCAGTCCCTAGTCTGTGTCATAGCCCTTCATTCTGCATACTGAGGACCAAACCATTCCTGGCCATCCATCTTGCTTCCTCCAGCTGTGATAATAGCTTTGGGGTTGATAGAAGTCATCATGGTAGACAGGCCATAGGACTCAGACAAGAAAAGCCACATGGTTACTATGTTGGACAGAGGCACACATAAGGTCAGTACCCCATGGTGCTAAACTGGCGTGGATTCACTCTGAGGGTATTTTGGGCTTAAAAGAGCACAGGCTTGTCCATCAGTTCTCCCAATGATGTGTAGGCACCATGTGCAGTGCTGGTTAGCTATGCAGGGGCTGAAATATAGGTGCTAGAAGCCTAAAGACCCTGCCTTCTGTCTGCTCACTGATCTCTCCCATTTCAGATGAAGATGAAGGTTTTCTCTGTACACATCACCACAATAAATAGCAATTGTAAGTGCCTCATCCTGATTCTGTGAAGTCTATAGTCCCTCTGAGCAACTGTTGGGCTGGGGACCTTTATTCTAGCTGCAATAAGTTCTTCTCCTTGCATTCTTTGTATGTGGAATCTCCATATCCGTTACCCAGAACACAGCTCCTATGTTGTCTCATGCAGTATCCTTGGATTCTAAGCAGAACTGTGCAGACAGTTCAAGCACTAGTGGGCACAGCAGAGACATCAGAAAAGGCCTTCAAAGAGCTATGACCATGAGTACTTGTATCTAGTCCCTTGGGGGAATAGCAGTGAAGAGAGGGATTAACAATGCCTAGAGATCATACTGTCCCTCTGCCTCCTTGACCCTTCATACTCGTACCTCAGGCAAATCCATGAGGATTCAGGTGTGGTCAGCCAGCTTCAGGCAAAGCTGTGAACCAGGCCTATGTTGGAGTGCCCTGAAGTGTGTGACAGGTCACACAGCTCAACTATGATGTCTGTACAAGGTCCCACACATGTGGAATTGTGAATGGGCTCTGTCCACAAAGAATGCGAATGCATTCCTACCCACAGAAAGCAGGCAGCTCTGACTGCGTTCTTGTACTCTTCCTGTTTCTGCTCCCCAGGGGCTCAGGTTGCCGACAGCATGATGCGCTGGGCCCCACTCCACATTAAACAAACATAATTTCTTACAGTGGCTTTCTCTCAGCTGGGCCACTTCAGGCCATGCAGGGAAAAACTCGATCTGTAGGTCCTGGAAAGAATGCAAAGCAGGGAATGGTTCTCTTCCTGGACCCCACACAGCAAGGCGTCCATAAATACCAAGCACCAGTTTCATGAATTCTTTATGCTATTTACTTAGAACTGTGTTTATTAAACTGGTCGCCTTCCAAAACCTCCTCGTAGATTTCTCTCTTAAAAAAAAAAAAAAAGTAAGTTTTATTTCTCCAACCTACTCCGAATTAAAAATGGGTTTTGATGCATCTTATCCCTTGAAAGCTGTTATGGACTTACATAAGGGATAGAACAAACAACCCCCAGCTGTGGGTCACCTACCACACTTGAAGCAGGAGACCTCCTCTCAGATGGACCTTCTCTGTGCTGTGTCTTTTTCTATCTTTGTGAGGGTGATTGAGACCTTCATGCATGAAGATGGCTACGCGTCCTTCAAGCCCACCCACACTGAGCCCACACAGTTCTGAAGAGTAGCTGAATATGAAGTAAAACACACAGGGCCCAGAGTTTTCCGGGACACAGATGGAGGCAGCTCTGAGAGGGACCTCCTAATCCTTCTTTCAAAGGATGGAGGAAGCATCCACAAGCAGCGTGTCAGTAGACTGTCAGTTACCTGGGTCTTCAGGCTCATAAACAAAGTGTCCAGAATGTAAAAGCCACCCACTATCATTTTTTTTTTGTAAATTTAAAAATATAATTATGGGAGGGAGTGCATATTTGAATACAGATGCCCAGAGAGACAAGAAGAGAGGATTGGAGTTATAGCACCTAAAATGCAAGAGCAGAACACACTCTTAACCACGGAACCATCTCTGCATCTCCTCTCTCTGGAAAACTCCTTCTTACTGTATTTCTGCTTTCTAAAACGCTGTTTCTCTATTTCTACTCTGAGCATCCAGGAATTAGACTTTTAAGGAACCTCATAATCAAGTCCAATAAGTATTTTACCAGTCCTGTGAAAAAGCCAAATGAAGTGTCCTTCATTCAAAAGCACAGAGAACTGGTATTTCTCACAAGGCCTGCTCTGAAAGCATTTCCTTCCATCTCACACGAACTGGAGTGACACAGAGTTGGCAGCAGGAACTTGCACATTGCAAACTGGTATTTGTGGAATGGTATTTTTTTTCCTGTAGGTAATAATGAGTAAAGCCTTATTAATAGTGCCTTGGCTGTTGTAACAGTTTCTGACTGCAGATTTGTCATTAAGTCAATGGAATCTATACTTTTAGCACCCCTACTTCAATCAAAAGTGATGCCAGGTGCTCCTGGAAGATTTAACTTTTTTCTTGCCCATTTTGCTATAATGATCTCCAGGTGATGTGATGTTACCAAGCGCTCCTCCTCTAGTTTGTGAGCTCTAGGACATGTCTTTGGTTCCCAGTCTGAGCACTTCAACAATTGTGGATGCTTAATCATTTTAAAAATACTTTTTGTATCAGTATATAATTTTTGTTCAAAAAAATGTTGGGTTCCAGCTATCTAAATGTAAGGTCAACTTTGGCCATGGCCTTTCTCACCCCGTTTCCTGTTTCTTGTCTTCTGTAGGACTCCTTCCTGTCTCTAAATAGTTCTCCTTCCACTGTATGCTATATGTGTATGCACACATATGCCTATGCACATGTGTCTATGTGTGCATATGTGTATGATGCATCTTTAGATGAGTGTGTATGACCACATGTGCATGCAACTATATGTATGTGTGTGCACATCTGTTTATGTGTGTGTGTGTGTGAATTTATATGTATGTGCATGTTCCTACGTGTATGAATGGATCTATGTGTCTGTGTCTGTCTGTGTGTGTGTGCATGACCACATGTACATGCAACTATATGTGTGTGTGCATGTGTCAATATGTGTGCATGGATCTATGTGTGTTTGTGTATATGTCTACATATGTATGTAAGGATGTATACATGTGTATAATATAGGTTCTACCTATGAGAGAACTGTGTTGTTCTCCGGAGTCTGGTTTGTTTAGTGTAGTGTGTTAACCTTGTGAAATCATGGATTTATTTCAAATGTCAATTTTGTAAGTGTGGATTGCTGTCTCCCCTGGCTTCCCCTATAACTGGTGGAATTTCACAAGAATTCAAACCTGGTTTTGTGGCTTTTGCATTACTCCAGTGCCAGTGACTGTCTGCATCCCAAAGTGGTACCTTGATCTGGGAGAATTAACAAATGGTCTTAATCATAAGGTCACCTGGAGCTTCATAGGAAAACAGCCCCCTTTTCATCAAATGAGATGATTTTTAAATTTAATTTCTATTTCTAAGCCTCTGGATATTTTCTGTTTTGTGGCAGCTTTCAGAGCTGCTGATTCTAAATTCCATTGTGAGCACATGTAACTGCAATCTATTTTACTACAACAACAGAATACTTTTTCACTGTGGTAATTTACTGGGAAATGACTACTGAGCACTGAAATTCTAGATGCACACACACACATCAATACATGCATATACACATATACAGAGATATGCACAAATGCATACACACACACACACACACACACACACATGACCTCTGAGGGTATGAGCTACAACAGGGAATATATTCCACTGTGGTGTTGGGGAGGGGCTTGGTAAGCAACTTGCAGTCTTTTGCCATGGGTCAGTCCCAGCCCTCTGCATAAAACATACCGGTACCCTTTGAAGGGATATCAGAGAGACTAAACTAAGTTAGTGTACTTAACTAAGTAAAAAGCAAAATGACCATTTTTATCTTCTTTCTTGAAAAATGTAATCTTTCCCCCTAAATACCTAACCTTCATTCTATGGATAAATTCCACTTTTAGCTTGTGATGTACCTGTTCATAGTACAGCCCTCCAAGCAAATGCTCAAAAGTAACACTGTACACTCAGCCACTGTTGACCAATACCCAGGATAAGAACTAGAAGCATGAGCTTTGGGAAGCTGCACAGAGAAGCTCCTGCCGCTGATGCTCAAAGTTTCCTCACCCAAGAAAGAGCTATCTCCACCAAGGTAGATAAAGAAAGGCTGGCACCCAGCACAACTTGTTAGTAGCTAAGGGCAAAGGGGCTTAGGTTGTAGAGTGGGCATGGAGATTGCTGGCACTGAGCTGATCAAGTAAATTGTCCAAAGCAGATGAAGGATCTGATGCTTAACACACCCGCTCAGCCTGGCCACACACTGAAGGGCTTCTCCCATCAGGTGACATTTTAACCAAAGAGGAAAGGTGTTTGACAGCCAGGTACTGGGTTTGTTTTATAGGATATCACTTAGCTCCTTGCAGTTCCCACACACAATGGATTGAATGGTGTCCACCATATATACAGGATCCTGACTTTATCTTCATAAACTTCGTGAACTTATTTTGAAGAAAACTTTACAACTGTGATTAAGAGGCTAGGAAGAAAACTCAGCGGTTAAGAGACCTGGTTTCTCTTCTAGAAGATCCAGGCTCAGTTCCTAGTACTCACATGGCAGCTCAGAGCTATCTGTAACCAGTTCCAGAGGATCTTCACCCTCACACAGACATATATATGTAGGCACAACATCAATGTCCATAAAATAAATACATCTTTTTTTTTTTTTAAGACTGTAGTTGGCTTACAAATATCAATAGCTTACAAATAGTCTAGAGAGACGCTCAGTACGTAAGAGTGCTTACTGTTCTTGCAGAAGACTTGGGTCTGGTTCCCAGTATCCAAATGGTGGCTCAGAACTGTCAATAATAACTGTTCTAGGGAGTCCAGCACTCTCTTTGCATACACATAGGACATTTACATACAGCAGATGAAACACTTATACACATAAAATATACACTTTAAAAGATAACAAAATAAACTAGTGAATTGTTCCAATCTCTAGAACAATTTGTGTGGATATTTCTAAAATACTGAAAATATATCTAGCACATGACCCAGTCACATCACACCTGGGTATCTACCCAAACACTTCCAAGACAGCACCCCATGAGACATCAATACATCAGTGTTTACTGAGTCACTATTCACAATAGCTGTCTTATGGGACCAGGCCAACCTAGGTGTCCATCAGCAGAGGAACGGATAAAGAATATGTGTTATACATGCACAGTGGAATTTTTTTCATCCATAAAGAGAAACAAATTCACCATTTGCAGGAAAGAGGATATGACTCTGAGATAGGCACATTAAACCAGTTTCTCTCATTGTAGTTCCTAGATTTGGTGGTTGAGTGAGAATGTCCCTCATAGACTCATAGATTTGAATGCTTAGTCACCAGGGAGTGGCACTATTTGGAAGGATTAGGAGGTGTAAACTTCTTTGAGAAGACATCATCACTGTGGTGGGCTTTGAGTTAGGCCGAGTGAGTAACCCTGACTCTCTTACTTCTCCTTTCTCTGTCTCTGTCTTTCTCTGTGTCTCTCTGTGTTTCTTATTCCCCCTTTCTCTTTCTCTGTCTCTTCTTCTTTCTCTTTGACTGTCTCTCTTTCTCTCCCTGCTGCATTTGGATCTGGATGTAGAACTCTCAGCTACTATGTCTGCCTGCCTGCAACCATATTCCTCACCTCTGAAACTGTAACCAAAGCCCCAATTAAATGCTTTCTTTGTTAAGAGTTGCCATAGTCATGGTGTCTCTTCAGAGAAATAGTGACTAAAATACTAGATTTTATAGATACATAAAATTATA